>JAAAKG020010191.1:0-21079 GCA_010014905.2 Druon quercuslanigerum
TTTTGAATAATATGTTTTATCAAACAACTACACTGTTAAAATGATTATAATTATATAATGATAGAGCTCTTAAAATAGCTTTTTCTGTCGATTTACTCACACATATATAGATAATGTCCATAAAGCTACAGAAGGTGGCGACAGCCTCACGAGCCCGTGTTGCCTTTGAATATAGGCGGGAACAATACCCCTCTCAACGCGGGTTAATTCACAACATTTAAGACCCCTAGTCCACGTATGCACTTTCGATCATTTGTCCCAAATAGGCCTTTGGTAAGAACATCGGCACACAGTAGACAATAATTCGAAATTTTTCGCAGATAAATGGTCTCCTTAGCTGCATCGCTAAAAGCCATTGTACTTTGCTTCAGTACTTGATAGAGCCACAGTTTTCTGCTTTCTGACTTCATTAGTAATTGCGGCACCAGCCAGTTTAAAAACGTATCCGGGGTTGGATATTCTGTCGTCAATGTCTCCGACCTAGTCTGCATCGACGAATCCCACAAAATTACTATTAGTCCTCTTGAAAATTAAGTCATGGTCACTTGTACTTCGAAGATTATGTAACACTCGTTTTTCTGATGCCCAGTGCGCTTTGCTAGGATTGACATTGAATTGGATTAGTACGCTGAGTACTCGGTGACTTTTTATTCAATTGTTGTTCTCACCTTCTTACTCAGCTTACTGTTACCACCGAGAGGAATTGACATCGGTTTTGACTCTTCCATTCCGTAGTCTGCGAGGATCTTTTCAATGTATTTTCCCTAATACATTTTGACAGATTTCGTTGACGTTGATGAGATCATCAACATAAACGACAACAATGATGCAAATGTCTTTTGATTTTTTGATATAAACGCATTTGTCGTTATGCAGAGGTTTTCAACCGAATTCTTGTAATTCTTGGTCTAGTTTCTGGAACCCCTGCCTTCTGGACTGTTTCAGTCCATATAAAGAACTTTCTAACAAGTGAAGCATTTCCTCATTTCCAGCGGTGATGAATCCTTCGGCTTGTTCCATGAACATCTCCTTGTCAAGGACACCGTTGATATAAGCCATGATGACGTCTAGCTGATATACGATAAGTCCCAATTCTGCAGCTAGTGCTACGAGGATTCTTATTGAACTAAGTCTGGCAACTGGCGCGAAAGTTTCTTGAAAGTCCTCTCCTGACCGTTTAGAGAAACCTTTCTTTACCAGTTGAACTTTCCCTTGTTCTACGTTTCCATCTGCATTGAATTTGATTCAGAAAACTTTCTTGTTTGTAGATCGTTTCACCCAAGTCCAGGTCTTGTTTTGTTGAATTGCATTGAATTGGGATTCAATTGCTTTCGCCCATTCCTTGGCATGAGGTCCACTCCTTCCCTCTTCAACTGTTGGATCTGTGGTTTTTTCACATGCCAAATTTGCTTCATAATCAGATTGCCCTGTATTGTTTACTTTCATTGGCCTTCCTGATTTACCTGTTTTTAATGTCTTGGTGCATCTAGGCCTCCTCTTAATCAGAGTAGACTGAATTTCGTAAAGAAGTTTTTGAGAAGGTTCTTCTGATTTTTCGAAAGCGTTGTCTTCTGATTCAATAGGATTTTCTGGTCTGATTAAACTTCGCTTTCGCTGATCTCGATTCGATTTTCTGCTTCCATTTTTACATTGGCATCTTCTTTAGTTTTAGGGCGGCGAAAAGCGATTTCGAACTTTAGAAAATTTTATTGTTTTGCTGCATCCGAGAAACCCTTTGTTTGTTCATTGAACACAATGTCCCTACTTCTAATGATTTTTTTCGACTCAGGATCCCATATTCGATAGGCCTTTGACTCAGCGGGATAACCTAGGAAGAAACCTCGTTTCGACTTTGGCTCAATTTTGCTGTTTCCTTCTTCTTTGATGAGAGTATAAGCTGGAGAGCCAAAAATTCTTAGAATTCACACATCTGATATACGACCGAATCTTACTTCGAATCGTGTAATGTTATTTAAACTTCTCGACGGACACCTATTTTTTAAGTATCCTGCAATTGCTATAGTCTTAGCCCAGAAAGTTGGTGGTAGATTGGCATTAATTAATAAACATCGCAACATACGCAACTATTCTCTCTCTTTTGATCCCAGCTTGTTCAATTTCTTTGTCGAACTCAGCTCCACAATATTCGAGTCCGTAGTCCACTTTCAGAGTTTTTATTTTGCATTCAGTATGGTTTTCTGCAAAGCTTTAAATTTCAGAAAAGCTTCCTTGACGTCGCTTCTAGGTTTTAGAAAGAAAATTTCTACATACCTAGACTTGTCGTCAATAATAGTAGCAAAAGATATTGAGCCACCAATTGATTGTGTGCTCATCGGTCCGCAAACATCTAAATGGACGAGATCAAGAAATTTTTCGCTTTTTGTTAGCTATACTTTAGGAAATGGTGCTGCACTTTGTTTTTCCAAGACGCAAATTTTACAAAAAGGAATCTATTCAAAAGGCGCATGCGACATACCACTCACTATACTCTTCTAAATTAGTTTCTTAAATGATTTCTTGTTAATATGGCCATATCTGTTATGCCAATCCTCCAATTCGCTTACTTTAGAACTCGCTGAAGCTGCGGATTCCACTGTTGAATCAACAGAGTAAAGATCGCCTCTTCTCTTGGCCTTTAAAACAGACTGAAAATCTTAATTTAACACGACTGCGTGGTTGTCTTTAAAATTACCCTAGTACCTTTTTGCAGTTGTTTTCGAAACAGGTGAGAGGTTAGATTCTCACAAACACAAAATTAGCGCAGGTAGGGTTCTGGGGCCCATAACCTGTTGCAAATAATATGTTTTATTTAACAAGTACACTGTTAAGATGATTACAACGTTTTAATGATCGAGCTTGTAAAGAGACTGGATGAAGGATTAAGCATGGGCTGTAGCGAATTGTATGGTAAACAGAGGACGAAGAAAGATAATACACGTATGTAAATAAGATGGGGGTCTGTGGTAGACTACGTGATAATAGATGAGAAAGAGTGGGAGACAACCGCAAAATTCGCAATGGAAAGAAGGGTGAAATCGGACCATCAGAAATTAAATTTGTGGATAAAGGGGGAGGTTGGCGGGAGGAGGTCGGGGAAATCGGTTGTTAGGGGAGAGGGTAAAATGGACAAGAGAAGCAATGGAAAAGTATCAGAATCAGTTGGGAAACGTAAGATTCAAGGGGAAATCAGTGGAAGAGATATGGAAGGATACGAAAGATAATGTAAAAGGGTATGTGCAAAAGAAAGTATTTAGATAGAAGAAGAAAGGCATGGTAAAGCTGTGGAAAAAGAGCTGGAAGAGGAGTTGACAAATGTTAAGACAGAAGGGGACATGTGGACGATAATAAATAGGTTAATAAAACGTAGCGTTTTAAATTTTTTAAAGATTTATTTCAGGCATCAGACTAACAGAAGATAGATAAGGGCATTAAAAGAACAAGGTAGGTAGATGGAGAGGAGCTGAATGACCAGGAGATAGAGAGGCAGATAAGGAAGTTGTAAAGGTCTAGGGCAGCAGGGCTAGACGAGGTAGAGAACGAAGCATGGATGTTTGGCACATAAGTATCAAGGGAGAGGTTAAAGGGGGCAGTGAGAAAAGTATCACGGTAGAGGGACTCCCAAGAGGCTAGCCGGAGGGGGTGATCGTACCACTGTATAAAAAAGGGGATAGTGAGAGGCAGTAAAATTATAGAGGAATTACGGTATTGAATACGACGTACAAAATATACTCGATGGTGCTGGCAGATAGGCTGCGGAAGGATGATGAGGGAAAAGGCACACTGCCGGAGATGCAGGCGGGCTTTAGGGAGGAAAGGAGTACCATCGATAATATTTAAGTTTTGCAGCACGTGATTCATAGGGAAGTAGTCAAAAATGGTGCCAAAGTGTACGCCTTTTTTGTAGATCTAAAAGGCGCGTTCCCTTCGTTGGATAGTGGGAGGTTGTGAGAGGCAATGGAAGAGAGGGAAGTGGAGAGAGGCTTGATAGAGAGAGAGTGAGGGAGGTACATGAGGAGCCGAAAGATAATGTGTGAGGAGAGGAGGCAATCTCTTAAAGTTAGGGTAGGAGGAGTAAGGATACGATTACTCGCATATGCAGATAACATCGTGCTGCCAGCAAAGAGCGAAGAAGCTTTAAAGGAGATGATGAAAAGTTTGAGAAGATACTTGGACAAAAATAGGTTAGAGTTAAAGGCGGATAAGTCGAAGGTTATGGTGTTCAGAAAAGGAGAGGGGAGAGATAAGGGAAGGCAGTGAAAGTAGAAGGGATAAACGGTATAGAAGGTGAAAGACTTTGTGTACCTGGGCTTCCTGTTTCGGTGAAATGGGATTTTGTAAGGAGAATGAAATTGTTTGATTTGCTATTGATGAGTGTCTTATTTTACGGAGTAGAAATGTGGGGGTAGAAGGTAACTGAGGAGGTTAATAGGATACAGGAGAGGTATGTAAAGTGGACTATGGGTTTAGCAAGGAATACCCTGAACTATATTGTCCGGAGGGAGACAGGAAGAACGAGTTTAGGGACTATGACGTGGAGCCGAGCTTGTAAATATAAGGAGAAATTTGTAGAAGTGGGGGGAAGTAAGCTGTTTAGGGAATGTTAGTGGGAGAAGGAGACCAGACGTAGAGGTGGGAGGATGGAGATGGAAAGGGAAAGTTATTTTAGAACGAATGGATTGCAGATGGATGAAGTTAGAAGGATGCATGAGGAAGGAAGGAAGGTGTCTGAGTGGGTTAAAAGGAACAGCATGGAGAGAGAGAAGGAAGCAGGGGAAGAGAGAATAAAAGATTTAACGTTTAATATGAACTATGTGTGGATAACGTCAAGGGAGAGAGCGCAATATTTGTATGAGACACAAGAAGAAGGAACTCAGGAATTGCGTAGATTAAAAAATGTACATTTTTAATTAGAAACTCAGATATATGGCTATAAATGAAGCTATTTTTTCAAATTTAATTATTTTCTTAAACTTTATGCTTAAATTTATATTTTCAATCTGAAAAGTCAATTATTTGTTAAAAAATTCATCTTAATCGTCATAAATTTAACATTCTTATTGAAAATTCTACTGTCTTAAAAAATATCGTGATAAAAATTAACTGTTTTTAATTCGAAAATTCATCTTCTTAATTAGAAAATCTTTTTTCTTTGTTCATAGATATAGAAAAAAGCAAAATTAAGCAAGTAATATTTGTTCCTTATCGGTATTTTTTCTTATTTGCATAATTTTTATTTCACAACTTATTCAGCAGTTCAGACATATCAGCGATAACAAATATTGCATTCGCAACGGCAAGAAGAAATTTTTACAGGGAGAAAGTCAAAGTAAAACTAACATTAATTTTTTTGGTCTTTATATGACTCAATATAGTTTCGATGAGGCTTAAATTTTGTACAGATTAGAAGATATTTGGAGGCCAATAATCACGTGGAAAAAATTTCAAAAAAGAAAAGAATATTTAAAGAAAAAGCTGGAAACTGTTTAATATACATTTTCTTTACATATTTCGATTGATTTGAGATGAAACAATAAAAAATTTTGTATTTTCTTTTGAACTAAAATATTCTTAAATATTCAAAAAATTGTGTTGATTGGAAACTTTTTTAATTGTCATATCAAATGACTTGTAAATTTAGTAAATTTTTACAAAAAGCCTTTTTTTCTTAAATTGCACCATTGATGAAAAAATTTGAAAGTGAAACCGCGATATTTATCCTTGATCTCATCACAAACACAGTTGCGGAAAGAAAAAAATGATACTGAAAAGAATACCAAAAAGATATTTTTAAATGTTAGGCAACTAACTTAAGTAAAAAAGTGAAATTACCAACCAAGCATGTTTTATACTCTCATAGTATTTTAAATATTAGATTCGAACATCTTGTTAACGATCTTTATTTTTGAATTTTACTCGGCAGAGATTCCTTAAATTCAACGAATTCCTTGAATTCTTCAAATTCCTGAAATTCTTAAAATTTCTTAAATTTGTTGACTTTCTTGGATGTTTTAATTACCTAAATTTTACGAATTCCTTGAATTCTTGAAATTTCTTGAATGCTCTCTTGAATTCTTCGAATACCCGAAATTTTTTGAATTCCTTGAATTCTTCAAATTCTCTAAATTACTTTCACTCTTTGAATTACTTTAATTCTTTACATTACTTGATTTCTTCAAATTACTCATCTTCTTGGGTCCACTAAGCTAACATTTCCACAATCGAAATTCCCAAATTTCTTTGCATCAGAATTTTGGACTTTTTTCGGGCTATTTTTGGACACTATTGCCGATTTTTGGGCTCTTGAATGCGCCAACAACCAATTTCCAAAAACCACCCCTACTAAAATTCAAACTACCCCTATGTGAAAACAGCCCTCGAATTCAACACAAAAATGTCCAAAAATCACTCTTACGTAAAAAAATCACTACCTGCGAAAAAAACTCAAATCTGTAAAAAACAAATTAGAAGCCAGCGTTGGCCCTTTCTTGGGCTGTCGAATGCTTAAAACTTGGTCTTTTCAAAAACCACCCCTACATTCAAAAAATCAAACACAGGCATATAAATTAAAAATTGAATTTTCAAGGATCCGAAAAATGAGAGACTATACAACCTATAAAATTCTAAGTAAAGATTATTCTTAAAAAAGTGATCTTCGTGGCGTTAAGCATTTGTTTTTTAACGCTAAAGATTGGAGACCAAAAGTCGGTGTTGGAATTTCTGAGAATCCCAAAAATCACAGACACTATTGAAACTGTTAAATTCTAAAAAGATTATTTCGTAGCAATGTCATATCTGTGGGGCATCAAAGGGTTGCTGTTTGAAAAGATTATTTTTTGACAAAGTCATATCAACGTGGTAGGGAGGGATTGATTTTAGACTTTAAGGGTTGAAGCCCTAAAATTAGAGTGGGTATTTTTGAGGAGCCCAAAAATCAGAGACTCTATTGACACTGGAAAATTCTCAAAAAGATTATTTTTTGACAAAGTCATATCTACGTGGTATGCAGAGGCTGATTTAAGATGTTAAGGGTTGGAGCCAAAAAATTAGAATGGGTATTTTGAGAAGCCCAAAAATCAGACTCTTTCGTAACTGTTAAATTCTCAAAAAGATTACTTTTTAAAAAAGTCATATCTGAGTAGCAGGGAGAGGTTGATTTGAGATGTTAAGGGTTAGAGCCCAAAAATCAGAGTGAGCATTTTCGAGGAGCCCAAAAATCAGAGACTGCATGGACACTAGAAAATTCTTAAAAAAGATTATTTTTTTACAAAGTCATATCTAAGTGGTGGCTCCTAAAAAATACCCAGTTCGATATTTTGGCATCAATCCTCAAAGCTTACAATCAACCCGGTACTACCACGTAGATATGACTTTGTCACAAAATAATCTTTTTGAGAATTTTCCAGTGTACATGGAGTATCTGATTTCTGGACTCCTCTAAAATACCCACTCTGAGTTTTGGGCTCCAACCCTTAACCTCTGAAATCAACCCCTCTCTACCACGTAGATATGAATTAGTCAAAAAATAATCTTCTTGTGAATTGTCCAGTGTTCATGGAGTCTCTGATTTTTTGGGCTCCTAAAAAATATCCAGTTCGATATTTTGGCATCAACCCTTAATGTCTAAAATCAACCCCTCCTTACCACGTTGATATGACTTTGTCAAAAAATAATCTTTTTGAGAATTCTCCAGTGTTCATGGAGTCTTTGATTTTTGGGCTTCAAAAAATACCCATTTCGATTTGTCGATTTAACAATTTCAATAATGTCTGTGATTTTTGGGATTCTCAGAAATTCCAACACCGACTTTTGGTCTTCAATCTTTAGCGTTAAAAAGTAAACGCTTTACTCGGAATTTCATAGGTTGTAAAGTTTCACATTTTTGAGCTACTGAAATAATTAAAGTTAGAATTTATATGCCTTTTTTGATTTTTCAGATGCAGAAGTGGTTTTTGAAAAGAGAAAGTTTCCAGCATTCGAGAGTCCAAGAAAAGGCCAACACTGCCTTCTAATTATGCCTTCTAATTAAATAAGTCTTAAATTCTAATCCGCATTTTATGTCTTCAGATTTCATTTTTAGCAAGAGGGTGGTTTTTTGCACATAGGAGGAGGTTTCTCGAATTTTTTCCGTGCATTCGAAAGCCCAAAATAAGCCCAAAATTTGAGTGTACAATTTTTTTCCGAGTTGGCGTTTTCACATGGGGGGTAGTTTCAATTTTTGTATGGGTGGTTTTTGGAATTTGGCTGTTGGCGCGTTCAAGAGCCCAAAAAAGCCGAAAATTTCGACGTGTTTAATTTTTGATTTTTCAAATTGTTTATACAGTGGAGGTGCTGGCTTGATTCAAGCCAGCAACTGCACTCGAAATTTGAATTTTCGAAAAAAGTAGTGGAGCCCAAAAGTCGGCAATGTAGCCCAAAAATAAGCCAAAAAAAAATAAAATTCTCATGCAAAGAAATTTGGGATTTTCGATTGTGGAGGTGCTAGCTTTATGGACCTCAACTTCTTCGAATTCCTTGAATTTTCTAAATTACTTTCACTCCTATAATTACATTAATTCTTTGAGTTACTCGAATTCTTGAAATTACTTAAATTCTTCGAATTTCTTGAATTTGTCGAATTGCTGAAATTTTTCAAATTCCTTGAACTCTTTCAATTTCTTTAAATTTTTAAATTCCTGCAATTCTTCCAATTTCTCAATTTTTTCGACTTATTTGAAAGCTTCAAATTTCTTAAATTCTCTTGAATTCTTTAACTCCTTGGATCAATTCAAATTACTTTAATTCTTCAAATTACCTAAATTCTTTGAAATTCATAAATTCTTTAAAGTTTTTAAATTTTCTAAATTACTGTTACTCTTTTAATTATTTGAAGTCTCTAAATTTACTAAATTCATTGAACTCTATGAATCCTTCACATTCCCGAAATTCTTTCAATTCTTCAAATTAAATTATCTGCTTAAATTACGTAACTTCTTTCGATTGCTTGAATTCTTTAAATTACTTAATTTTTTCGAATTTCTTAAATTTTTCGAATTCTTTAAATTCTTTGAATTTCTCTGCATTAAAGTATCTGCTTAAGTCACCAAAATACTTTTATTGCTTGCATTTTTCAAATTACTTTATTTCTACGAATTCCTTGAATTCTTTAAATTTCATAAATTTTCTAAATTGCTTTAACCCCTTTAATTACATTATATCTTTTAATTATTTAAATTTATTAAATAACTTAATATCTTCGAATTCCTTGAATTCTTCAAATTCCTGAAATTGTTCCAAATCCTTAAATTCTTCGAATTTCTGAAATTTTCAAAAAATTTTGAATTCTTCAAATCCTCTAAATAACTTTAACTCTTTGAATCGCTTCAATTCTTTAAATTAATTTAATAAATCGTTTAATAACTATGATTCTTGGAGTTATTTAAATTCCTAAAAGTACTTAACTTTCTTTGAATTTATGAAAAATTTTAATTCCTTCAATTCTTTAAATTCAATTACTTGAATTATTTATATTACTTTAGTTATTTGAATTCCATGAGTTTTTCAAATTCCGAGAATATTTGTAGAGAGTAAAAAAAATAAATTAAGCTAGTAAAATTAATTCGCTGTCGGTATTTTTCTTCTTCCCATAATTTCTATTTCTCAAGTTATTCATTAGTTCAGAACTATCGACGAAAATAAACAATATATTCCAACAGTGTTGGAATATAATAACAGACGAGTATAAATATTAGGCCGAAGTAAAACTAACATTGAATTTTTGGTCTATAAGTAACTCAATATAGTTTCTACGTGGCTTAAATGTGGTACAGATTTTAATAGATTCTTAAATCTTTTTTCATTTTATCGATTCAATCGTTATAAAGTATTTTTCGGGTATACATAGCGGCAAAAATGATCCAGAATTGTCAGTTATCTTTAACGAAATCTAACGAGAAAAATTAAGATCCGTCTTGAAACTCTGCTTTCTACCCTCGTGGTTTTCATCAATTTTTGTTGGTTAGTTTGGCCGCTATAACACAAATCTTTGAAGCGTTCGGAGAAGGATTTTCTGAAAGGAGGGGAATAATAGTGAATGTGGGGATGGGGATAGTGGGGCGAGGGATAGTGGGGAGAGGGACAGTGGGGCGAGAGATAGTGGGGAGAGGGATAGTAGGGAGAGGGACAGTGCGAGTGGGATAGTGGGGCAGGAGGGGTTGAGGGGGTGAGGGGAAAGTTCGGAAGGGGATGTTAGAGAGGGGCGAAAAGGTGTTAGAGTATTATGATCAGAAAGTAGGTAGATAATAGAAAAGGCGATGAGCGGCGGACAAGAAGTGTGGGAAGTGAAGTGAAGAGTTTGAAGGAGTGTCATAGGAAGTAAAAGAAGGTATGGAAAATGATTTTTATTAAATAGAGTAGACTAAACATTCAGTTTTCAATTTTGCTCTTTTGTTAAATATTTCTTTGTACGATTTCAATTATAAAAAAATTGGCTTCACAATTTTGAAGCAGGAGAGTTGTTGAAAATGTTTTCTACAAAAAAATAAGTAAACATTTATTAAACTTCAAACATTTTTCAAAAATTGGTAAAAAATGATAGGAACAAAAAATCGAATTGCAAAAGGACGCAGTTTTGAAAAGTATTTTTCGAAAAATATATTTCAAAAACTTCTTCGGTTTTTTTTTTAAATAATTTCGAAACTGAGTTTTTGAAAAAATGCACTTTTTATTATTTTTTATTTGTTTATCTGTATATAGATAACAGTGTCCTCTACAAGTCCTGTATATATCCAAATGGGGTCTCCCTTACTTTTCCAAAAATAATAAAAAATGTATGCGTCCGAATCATAAAGTTCGTGCAAACAATTATAATATTCTTTTATTATTCGCCTATTTTTCATATATTTTTTTTACTTCGTGCGCATTATTTTGCCACATTTTTTTAATTATTTCTAGAAAAGTGTGGTTTTTCAGAAATTCAGTTTCAACATTATTTTTTGAATATTTTTTTTTTAGTTAAAAAAACATTTTTTCAAAACTGCGTCCTATTACAAATAATTAAGAAAAAAGGCCCCACTATTATTAAATTTCCTAATGTTATGGAAGTATGCAAAAAAAAAAATTTTAATTTGAATTGTTCCTAAATTTTTTTATTTCTTTAAGCGTTATTTTAGGGGTTTTCTTTCAACGCTTTAAAGCACGGATATTAGAATTTTCGTCAAAACTACTGAACTATAATTAATAATAATTATTATTTTAATTTCTTTAGATCATTTGATTAGGAATTGTTCATTTTTAAAATAAGTGTGGAAATAAAGGTGATTTAAAATTAATTCCTTCAACTGAAAATTTGAATGTACATTTTTGGTTGATAATTATTTTTTTCTTATTTAAAATTCAACAATTTAAATAAAAATTTGTCTTTGTTAATTGCAAATTGAAATTGAACTGTTTCGTTCAGAATCCACATATTTTATTAAAAATGTTACTAATTTTAATTTTTTAAATTTTAGAAATAATTTATTTTTATATATACAAATAAGATGATTGAACTACGCAGGAAACGAGGTCGGAAACGACACCGGATACAAGGTCGGAATTTGGGACCCAAAACGACGTCCTTTTTGGCGTCGTTTACGACTACGGTTCCAGTGAGAAAATAATTTTTTTTAAGACGTACTTAATAATAATAATATTTTAATCACTATGATGTACTGAAAAAAGATTACTTGTACCGAGTCAATTTTACATGGCTCAATTTTCTCAACTAAAATTATAATTAGCATCGTTATTATTATACATATTTGATTTAAACAAATCAGATAATTTAAAATCTTGATGAACCTGAAACAAAAAATTCGATAAAAAAATCCACCTCCAGCAGGAATCGAACTCGTTTCCGTCGAGGGTGAAGTCCACAGCGATGACCGCGACACTACCGCAACATGGAAACTCGAAGGCCAAAATCCGTATTTAAACCTCTCATTCACCGTACCTGTCAAATAAATATTTCTTTAAATATATTGTGTTATTTATGATGTGTTCTTATTATTGTGGTATATATTGTATTGAGATAAATATCTATCTCTTTAGTTGAAAGAATTATTGTATTTTATTACTAGAATTGAATAATTCACAACAAATAAACATTTATTCTAACAAAGGAATTATTTTTTAAAAATCAAACATTTAATAATTTTGTTTAACTTTTTTCAATTAAATATTTCGTGGTTATCGCTGTGCACTTCACCCTCGACGGACGCGAGTTCGATTCCTACTGGAGGTGGATTTTTCATCGAATTTTTCTGTTTCAGGTTCATCAAGATTTTAAATTATCTCGTTTGTTTGAATCAGTTATGTATATTAATAACAATTGTGATTATAATTTAAGTTGAAAAAACTGTGCTATGTAAAATTCACTTCGTACAAGTAACCTTTTTCAGTATATAATACTTATAAGTACATATAAAAAAAAATTTCACAACTGAACCGTAGTCGTAAACGACACCAGAAATCACGTCATTTTCAGTCCCAAATTCCTATCTTGTATTCGGTATCGTTTACGGTGAGATTTCCCACCTCATTTACGGTGTCGTTTCCGACCTCGTTACCTGCGTTGTTTTCGGCGTCGTTACCGATGTCGTATCCTACGTCGGATTTTTCGATAGGGAATGTTTTAACTATTCTATATTTTGTTAAAAATTAATATTTCTTATTTGAAAGTTTAAGCAATTGTTTTAAAATTCAGTTCATTTACAATTTTTGCTCTGTTGTGTTAAAGGATGCTTATAATATGAACGTCGTGAACTAAAATAAATTTTTGCATTTAGCGGAAAATATGAATGTTATTTTGTATTTTTTATCAATTTTTTTATTATGATGCGCACGTTCTGTTTTTACTATTTTAAACAGCACTACCGAGACGTAGAATACGAAACTGGTAGCGACGTCAAAAACTACGCAGAAAACGAGGTCGGAAACAACACCAGATGCAAGGTCGGTATTTGGGACCCAAAACGACGTCCTTTTCGGCGTCGTTTACGACTACGGTTCCAGTCTAAAAATTATGTTTTTGTTATACGTACTTAATAATAATAATATTACAATTACCATGATGTTTTTTCAAATTAAATTATAATTTACCGTACCTGCCAAAGAAATATTCGTTCAAATATATTGTGTTATTTATGATGTCTTGTTATTATTGTGGTATATATTGTGTTTAAATAAATATCTATCTCTTTAGTTAAAGGAATTATTTTATTTTATTTCTAGAATTGAATAATTCACAACAAATAAACATTTATTCTAACAAAGGAATTATTTTTTTTAAATCAAGCATTTGTTAATTTGGTTCAACTTTTTTCAATTAAATATTTCGTTTATATCGCTGTGCACTTCACCCTCGACGGACGCGAGTTCGATTCCTACTGGAGGTGGATTTTTTATCGAATTTTTCTGTTGCAGGTGCATTAAGATTCTAAATTATTTTAGTATAAAAGTACATATAAAAAAAAACTGAACAGTAGTCGTAACCGACGCCGGAAATCACGTCATATTCAGTCCCAAATTCCTATCTTGTATTCGGCGTCGTTTACGGTGTCGTTTTCGACGACGCTTACGGTGTGGTTTCCGACCTTGTTTGCGGTGTTATTTCCAACCTCGTTTACAGCAGTGATGCCAGTCGGGGCCGCCTGCGCGCGCATTATTTTGACTTACCACTGGAGAAATTCTCCCATTGGGCAAACTTTTACGCGCGCGATTCAAAATCAAATAAATTTATAATCCTTAAAATTAAACAAATTAATGATTAATTCTACATTTATAAACAATTATTTTCATTTCTTTGATAAACATGTATCAGGTTAAAAATTTGTTACTGAAATGGAAAGTATTCTCTAGAATTAAGAAGAAAAAAAATGGTTATTTGTGAAATATTGGCTTAATTTTTAAAAATAATTACATAAAACCTGAAATTCTTCAAATTAAAATAAATCCATACAATTTCTAATCATTAATTTATTTTATTTTAAGGATTATAAATTAATTTGATTTTGAATCGCGCGCATAAAAGTTTGACCAATGGGAGAATTTCTGCAGTGGTAAATCAAAATGATGCGCGCACAGGCGGCATCCATTCTGTATTTTGTTAAAAATTAATATTTTTTATTTGAAAGTTTAAGTAATTGTTTTAAAATTCAGTAAATTTACAATTTTTTCTCTGCTGTGTAAAAGGATGCTTATAATATGAACGCCGTGAACTAAAATAAATGTTTGCATTTAGCGGCAAATATAAATATCTTATTTTCTATTTTTTATCAATTTTTTTATTATGACGCGCACGTTCTGTTTAAATATTTTAAACTTTAAAACCGAAGCATCTCGATGCTTGCTCGAAATCGCTCATTTTTGAGACGATTGACGAGAAAAACTGTTGCTAAGGCGATTTTTAATTTTTGGTTTATTTAATTTAAAAAATTCAAAATAAAAATATTAACTTTTGAAGTATACCGCTTAAAAAAATGTATTGATTTAATAAAAAATATTTATAAAGCTAAAAGCAACTATCCAAAAAAAATGACCAATAACAATGCAAATGTTAAAAAGATTTTGGAATTTGTTACAAGCAGTAAATGAATGAAAATAATTGCGTGCGAATTGTCGTTGATGTATCCCTTGATTCGCGCTGAATTCAAACAATTTAA
Organism: Druon quercuslanigerum; assembly: GCA_010014905.2. NCBI lineage: Eukaryota > Metazoa > Arthropoda > Insecta > Hymenoptera > Cynipidae > Druon > Druon quercuslanigerum. Next base: position 14,679 of record JAAAKG020010191.1, read on the forward strand.
ACACAAAGCAAGTTTTTATTTAAATTAATAAAATTTTCAGAATAAGTTTATTTTAAAAGCAACTTTTGAGAAACTAATATCTATATTAGGTGCTTTTAACCAAATAAATTAATTTTTTTCCATGGAATGAATTACATATTCCTTGGAAATAAAACCTTAGTATAATATTTGGCCACCCAATAAAAAATAATATTTGTTTAATAGTACCTTCGTTAACAAATTCACTATTTGGCTATTTCTGGAAGTACAAACTTGATTTTTTCAATGCAATCAACTGTAAATATCCTGCTTCAAAAGTTTTGAAAACACATTGATGACAGTAAACAATTTATTATTGCAAGCAGCATTCGTTCAAACAAATCTTTATCATTGTATGCATTTATAAATAAAATCCACTTTGTTCACGGAATTAACAAATTCATCATTGGGCTATTTTTTATCATTAATAAATACTAATTTTAAAAGGTTGGCTTAAATAATCATTTTATTGCTTAAATTATTATAAATTACTTTAAATACAGCACTTAGTTTTTAAAAATATTATTCGAAAAAATTTTTTTAACTTAAATTATAATCTTATTATTATTAGCGAATGTACTTTTTTCATAATATATGTAGTTATAATCAAGATAGTAAAAATTTGAAGAATGCAATAATAATACTCAATTTAAAGAAAATTTGGAAAGAAGAAGAATTAATTTTTTGAACAATAACATACAAATTTTACAAGAATTTGCTGCTTAAATAATTAAATGTGTTTGTTGATATTATTTTTTAAATTTTCTTAAAAGGAAACTGCTTGAAAAAAATGGAAATTGTTTAAGCAAATACACATTTTTTAAAGTTAGAAGAAATTTATCAAAGTTATGTAATTATTCAACAAAAAGTAGCGTAGGATACAAATTTAAGAAAAAATGGTCAACTCCTGCTCAATTTTGAGATATTTCGAAAATTAACAGTGATTAATTATTTGTATAATCCCATAATGCTTTTTGAAAAAATTTTTACGTCAATCAATGACTAAAAATTACATTTCATTCAGAAAATACGATTATTTCTCCCATTTTGAGCGACCACGTCAGGATTTGCAGTAAAATTAAAAAAAAATAGTTTAAAATTAAAGGACTAAGTTTCTACCAAAAAGATGATTTAAAAAAACATTAATTCTCAATTAAATAGTTAAATTTTCAACTTAAAAAGATCAATTTTAAACAAACAGCTGAATTTTTAACTAAAAAATATCAATTTTCAACCAAAGTTTAAAACATAATTGTTCTACCAAAGAGATCATTCTTCCGCTAAAAGAACAGAATATTCATGAAATCATGAATCTTAAACTGGGATAGTTGAAGTTGAAACCATCAACATCAATTTTCAACCAACAAGATTAATTTTTTACCAAAATTATGGAACATTGAACTAGAATACTTAAACTTTCAGTTGAAAAAATATTTTCAAACCGAAAAAAACAAAGTAAAAAAAATAGTTCAATACATTATTATAAAGCTATTTTCACCAGTACAGAATCATTGTTATTGAATTTTTTATTGCAATTAAAAAAAAAAAATATTCACGCTCTCGAAATAATTGCTCGAATGAAAATTACGGATAGGGTGAAGCACTCTGGTTTTCAAGTATTAAAAATAAAGTTACATTATTCAATTAAAAATATACATACTTTCTAATAATATCGACGCGTTAAATATGGTTTGAAAATTATTATTATCATGTTGATTACAGATTGTGAAAACGGGAACATCATCTGGAATGTCCCTGGTCTCTCTTATTTCATTACCGTCTATTATCCCTCTACAATTTCATTACTCTCTATATTGTCGCTACCCTCTATAATTTCATTAGCAGTAATAATTTTATTATGATCAACTTCTAAATTATCTAGTGCATTAAATTCATTAGGATTTAATTCCTTAGGAGGGCTGCTTATCGTTTTAGCGGGTTTAGAAATATTCCTCTTTTTAAAAAATTTTCGCTTTTTCTGATTAGTCGACAAATATTTTGGGCAGTTCAGAAATTTTTAAGGAAGAGCTCCTTCCTTCGACCTAGCTAATTTGAATTTATGCCGCAAATTATACTTTCTATGATAAAAACAATGTAAATTTATTTAAAAATTGAATTAAATTTTTCATTTGGAGAACGCGCAATGAAGAGAAGTAAGCAAACCCTCTTCTATAGTTAGAATTTATATTTAAATTCAAAGGAGATTTTGAATTTAATAGTTAATTATGTTATTGAAAACATAATTTCTAAAATGAACAGAATCTTAACTATTAAACTATATAAACAAACGAACTGTACTCATGAAGTTTTTATCAGGTTTTCTAACCGCCAAATGATGTCAGACTCTAAAAAGTGATTTTCACACACTACATGCTTGTGGTTTAAGACAAATTCATCTCCTAAAATGGCTTTTTGCCACAGCCTCATTAATGCTGGATTTTTTGGTACATAGAACATGTGGAATTTTTCTTCGTTGCTGTCATAACCTGACTTGCCACCAGGAGCTACACATTAAGGTCCCATTCTTACCGCACTTATAAAAAGAACAGGACAACTTTTTACGAAATTAAAGGGTGCACTAGGATAATTATTTTATATACTATTTGTTAATTTCTCGCAAACTAATCGTTTTCTTATACCATGTTCGTAAACTCTGCAATGTTTACTAACAGAAAAGTCAGCCATAATTTTTGTGGCGCTATCTGTTGGATTAGTTTCACCGCCATTTCCTCTCCGGATCGTAAGAAAACAAAAGTGGGGGCGATGTATGGGGCAAAAATAATCCAACAGATGGCGCCACAGAAAGTTGGTCTCACTTTTAAATTGAATTGGATTGAGAAAAAGCAAAAATAAGTAAAAACTTGATGCTGTTTGAAAATAAACAGAAAAAAAATAAAATAAGAGTCACTATTACTAATTATTAAAAAAAAAAAAGTCATGAAAGCATGTAATTTAATATGAATCAAACTTAATTTTGAGATACGTTTTTAAAGAAGCTCGAGCTTTATATATCTATAATTTATTTTGCTTATTGATATTATTATTTATTCTGTTTAAAAAAATTAGTTATTGTTAAAATTATTAATGTAGCTAATGAAAAAATTTATAATATTTAAGACCTCAAAAACAAAAATATATAAAACATATACACGATTAAAAGAATTAATAAAAAATATATCACTTATATCCAATATAAATATAGTAATAATAATAATGAGAGTATGTAAAACTGCAACATAAATTTTATAGTAAAGAATCTTTGTACCTTTAAAATGTTAACAATTCCAAATTTTGAAGAAAATTTTTCTCGCTCTTATATGGCCTTAATATAATTTTTATTTTAGGACAAATATATTTATATGAAAATTAATGATCTACACAATAATCTCTCTGTACATTAAATGTTTAGACAAAAATTTTCTCACCAAATTTATACAAAATGTTATTTTATTTTTTATAAATAATATTCGTATGTAATTGTTTCGTGAAAAATTCATTTGTAGCAAAATATTCCAACCATTAAACAAAGGAATTAATTTCAACAAAAATATGAATGTTGCACTAAAAAATGATTTCTGAATAAAGTAGTTCAACTTTGAAGCAAAGAGATCAATTCTTAAATAAAAAATAAAAACGAAAAAAGAGTTTAATTTTTATCTGAAAAAAACTTTATTTTGACATTTTAACATCAAAATATTAGTTTTCAAAAAGAAGAAGTAAATCTACTACGAAAATTATTCTTTACTTTTTAACCCAAACTTCGGATGTGTCAACGAAACAATTGAAGTTATAATAAAAAGGACAACTTTTTTGAAAAAAATGGTTGAATTTTTATACAAAAGGTTGGATTTTTATCCAAGAAAGGTGTCATTTCTACTAAATTAGGTGAATTTTAAGATCAGAAATACAAATAACAAACTAGTTGAATTTGCATCCAAAAAAGATTCCAGTTTGACTATCCGGCAAAAAAATAAAAGTTTTAAATGGTAAAGAAATTTTGTATGAGAACAGTCGTATTTTGTACACAAAAATATAAATTTTCAATAAAACAGTTGAATTTTTAACAATGAAAGAAAAGACTTTTAAACTAAATCCTTGAATTTTATACCACACCGTTGGATTTTTTTAAAGAAAGATGCAATTTCTAGTAAAATGGATGTAATTTTTAAGTAAAAAAATTTTTTTTTGAAAATAGCTCAATTTTCACTCAAACAGGATTTTACTTTGACATTTTAGCATCAAAATATGACATTTAGAAAATAAGTCAATTATCTATAAAACTATTTAAATTTTTAACTTAAAATAACGAATTTTAAACACAAAAATTAAATTTTCAATCAAAACCGATTTCTTATCAACAAAATTGATGAATTTAAAAAAAGTAATAATTTGTCCGAATTTTTCTACTTTCCGAATTTCTCATCTGCGTATATTTAGTTATTCCTAATTTTTCGCCCTCCTAATTTTCAAGTTTACGAATTTTTACCCATTCCGCTTCTTTGGTTTCCGAATAAATACCATTCAGAGTTTTGCATTTCTGCTTTATTTCTTTTTCCACTTTTTTGGTATTTCACAGTTTTACTATTATGTATTATAAGCCATTTTAAATATCACCTTTCTTCAATTTTATCCGTTTCGAAAAATGAACGGGTCTCCCATATGCTAGACTAAGATTATTTATGGGAGCAATCACGGGGTCCCTTCCATCCCCCACGCGGTGCCTTCTTACCACCTTGAGAAGTTGAGAAGAATTATAGGCTTGGCAAACTTTATAAAAATAATTATTTATTTAATTATTATTTGGACTCGGTACCCTCTGCTGCGTGGCACGATAATCCAAAGGAATATTTTAAGTCTGTCTAAGAATCTTGTATTAATTTTTCGTCGTATTTTATTTTGGTACAATCTTGCTTCGACCTTCAATCAGCGCTGGACATCAAAGGAATTTTTGAACTTTGGTGTTCGCAGAGGACTATGATTTGACTTCAAAATTTTCTTGTTACCTTCGTTAAAGAAGAAGTGAGATTCTTGTGTTGAATCTAGTTCCCGCTTTTCCGTTGCTGTCTTCCATAGTCCCGGAAGATAACTGGAAACCTTGGATGCCCTAGAGTCAGGGAACACTACGGTTAATTTTCCCTAAACTTTGAGTATGAACTTAGTAGTCTGGGAGCTGTACCGTCGTTTACAGCAGTAATCTTTATGTGGGAGAAGGTCTTACTTCCCCTAATAGGCCTCTCAACTCTACTTATCTGTCCGAGAAGCTAACCTCTTCAAGACTTCAGTGATGTCATACGAATCAGGTCTGATTGTCCCCAATTTGCGGTCTAATGTTTTGCCAAATGCGAACAACTCTCGTGCCTGGGAGGACGAGAGCTTCCTTATCAACTGGAAAGTCTTCGGATGTACTCTTAAATATTTCGCTTAATTACAGGCTTCAATTAAGCTGCCCTGTATCTCTTTTCATTTTGGTGACATGAAGGAGAACAAGTCGAGCGGCACAGAAATAACTACAGAGCAGTGTCGAGGAAGCACCCAATCAGCTCCGACCGGTAGGAATTCATCCCAAAGGCGGGCGAGACGGCGCGCTGCCGATCTGGGCTGCACACGAATTCATTCCCGCGGTCTGAAACACCCTCTAATTCGTTCCCGGGTCTCCGAATCCCTTAATCAGCTCCGGCAGGAGCGTCCCATCCCCTCTACTTACCAGAGTCTTGGGTGGTAATGTGCGGTGGGTACGGCGGACCTATCACTATCTCCTTTTGACTTATATCTCAACCTACGACTTTCTTAACGTAATGACACCAAAATTTTGGCAGTACGCACTCATGCTTCGTAGAGCTTAGAATTGGTGACTTTTAGTGTCTTTGCGTCAGTTTTGTGTTAGTTTTTCGTGTTCGTTTTGCTCTGGAGATGGGATCAATTCTAAGTGATTCTTCCCACTACAGAAATAAAAGGATGTCGCTTCCATTTGGGTCAATGTTGGTGGAGAAAAATTCAAGAATTTGGATTGGGTATAGAATATAAATAAGAAAATTCAGAAATCGGAAATTTTGTAAGAAACTTTTTTGGCCTTGCATTTTTAGCCCCATCAGACGTAGAAGATTGTTTTACTGACGACCTTATGGAATTTTACCGAATGATGAAAGAGTTCACGAATTTTGTGATTATATTTTAGAGACATATATAGAGAAAAATTGAAATTTTCCACCTCATGTTTGAGCTGAGTTTTCACCCACAACCACGCGTACTACAAATGGTTGCGAATCCTTTCATTCTAAGTTTAACGCAAATTTTTCTAACAAACCAAATGTATTTTCATTCGTTGAAGGGTTAAAAGATGTTCAATCTGAAGTTTATATAAAAATGAGAAGCACTGGAGAAAG
>JAAAKG020010202.1:0-21078 GCA_010014905.2 Druon quercuslanigerum
ATTTTAAAATCCTGTTGCCGATTTTTACCATTTTGGTCTCAAAATACTCCGAAGACACTGCCAAATTGATATTAGAAAAAAAATTTACAGTACGCAACATTTTGGGTTAAACTTAACCCAGGCTCACCGTGCCTGAAGAAGTGAACTGCAACGTTAACGAAACGTCGGAAAAATTCGTAGTTTTGTATACGATTGAAACCCGAAATATCTCCTTTATCATTCTAATAAATTATTATTAATTCTTGAATCAATATTATTTTTTATCTTTCATTGCTTATTTTTTATTGCTGTAACTCAACAGTCCAAAACAAGTTGAAAAATTTAGAAACTACCTCGACGTTTTTGGACCATCCTAGTGACGTTTTATGCAGAATTCCCTAATATTTTGTATACATTGTATTATAGTTTTTAAATTACCGGTAGCCCCTTCTTGTCCAGCGTAGAAGAATTGTCCATGTAATGTTCCAATCTTAAAATGATTCGGAGCGAACAGTTCAGCACCATCACGAATCATGACTGAAAGATAAATAATGTAACGGATTATTTTGAAGCCTTAATAATTACTAATTTCAAAACTACCAAAGTGTCTTTAATTGTAAGTCCACTAATAAAAATCTAAAAAAGAACTTTTTTTTTGTATCCCAACTATTTTCGATTAGTTTTAAAAATTGATATATTTAAAATTTTGCTTAAACGTCGCTCTTTCTATCCTGGATAGACTACCCAAAGTTGTGCTGACTTCAGTAGGAGCTCCGCGTATAAAAATCTTTTTCCGTAGTCAAATTTATTTTCTTTTTTTCAGCAGTGATCATAAATTTTTTGAGAAAAATTGTAAAACGCTTGGACTGTACCAAATTGTAAGCTCTAGACTTTTTGACGAGAAAAACCTTGTCTGCCTTATTGTGTGGGATCCGGATCCGCTTGTGGTACATTCAAAAAAAGTAGCCATTTGATGATAATTTCTCTAAACATTTGGGTGGAAATATAAATTTAAAATTACCTTTTTCAATATACTGTCCCTTATGTTCGTATCCCCAAAATGTACCATCGGGATTCATAATTCGTCTAATCCTGTCTTCACCAGATTTATATCCCCAAACAGTATTATCTGGATTGTAAAGAAATTCGTATTCTAATGGGGCTTCATAATTAAGATCGGGTATCGTTGAGACACGTCGTGGCGAAGCTGATTCTGTAAGGGTAAATATAAGAGATTTGTAATAAAATTTTTTTTTAGAAAACTTTTAACTTTTTGGTCCGAAACAAAAAATAATAAGGCGCGCTTTGACTAAACTGGATTTTCATTTTATAATTTAAGAACGTCAAAACTTTTGAATTTTGCAATAAAAAATCCGTAAATATATAGATTTTAAAGAGACATACATGAAACAAATAATATCTACAACTATGTTTGTTGATTTCCTCTAACGAAGAACATGAATTAAACTTATTATTTGTAAATTGCAGAGCCTATACGATTCTCAGAGAATGCAGAAAGAAATATATTATTATTCTTTGTACAGTTTAACCTATTTTACAAAAAACAAATTCACAAAGTAAGCAGATTTATATAAAAAATATTATTCAGCCTCAAAGCTTAGATTTATTTCACATCAAATTTAAGGAAAGTTGAATTACATAATATTTAAAAGGGAGCGGGGTGGGGTCAAGACATTTCGTTATGAGTTGTTATGGAAGGCGGGAGGGGGTACGTAATTTTTTGAAATTCGCAAAAAAAATGTTCCTAAATATTATCTTTCTGATAACAAATTTTATTATTTGGTTGAAAAGTTAACAATTTTCCTAAAAAGAAGTTCTTTTTCGATGGGAACTATTTTTGAAGAAAATTTCAATTTTCGATTTCAAAATTCACCTTTTTGGCAGAAATTTTTTTTTTCTTGGACAAAAATGTAACTTTTTGATTGAAAATTTAAAAATCTTTTTAAAAAGTCATAGTTTATGAATTTTACAATTTTCTTAAGAAAATTAGAACAGGTTGTTAAATATTTCAGATGTGTAAAAAATAATGTGAAAGACTAAAAAGATATATATTTTATTTTACAGGATTTTACAAATTATATGGAAAATTTGAGATTTTCAAAAAATATTGAGGACTTTTTAAAGTTTGGAATAAATAATAAATATTCGATAAATTTTCTGAAATGTTTCGTAGATTTAAAACATGTGTCATTTATGGACAGCCTCTAAAATTCCTCAAAATATTTTTAAATGAATCGAACTTTTCTTGAAATTTTGAAAAATCATTAAAAATGTAAAAATATTTTCTCATAATCTTCCAAAATTTCCTAAGAATTTAAAGATAATAATTTTAAAAAAATTTGAATATTTAAGACGTGTCAACAAAAAATCTAAAAGATTTTAAAAAATTCTATTTTCCAGGATTTCCCAAAATATTAGAAAAAATTCGAGTCTTTAAAAAATATATTTATGAGTTCCAGAAGTTTTGCAGAATAGAAACTCTTTAACTCTTAAATTCTTGAAAATATTTTTAGATGACTAAAATTTTTCTTAAAACTTTGAAAAATCATTCAAAATGAAAAAATTTCCTCAAAATATGAGTTCAGTTTTTCACTCATTTTAATTTTTCAGAAAATAACTAGTGTTCAGCCGTTCGCATTTTTGAAATTTAAGGAAATATTTTGAAATGTGCTAATTTTTCAAATTATGGCAACATTTTGCTTTACAATGTTTTACATTCTTTATTAAAATAATAGGAAATAATTTGGGAAAATTATTGAGTTTGCCTAAGTTTTGTTTAAATCCTGAAAAATCAATATTATTGTCCTAAAGTCTTCCATATTTTTTTCAAAACATTTTAAAGTCTTTAAAGCTTGAAATTATTTACTTTAAATTAAACATTAAACGTTCAAAATTTCCCCAAAAATCTTTTTAAAAATTTGATCAGCAAATTTTTCAGAAATATTAAAAAGCTTCTAAATTTTTTTTCGAATTCTTCAAGATAAGTTTTTTCCATAATTTTATTTCACTTATCTCTTTGAAAATGTAAAAAATTTCAGAAATTATAATATGTTAGCCAAATGTTAGGAATCTAATTATTTTGAAATATTTTACAATAGATTACAATTTGAATGTTATTATCTATCCATAATGTTTAGAAACATTTATGAATAAATTCTGTCACGAAGTATTAAAAATATTTTTTAATTTTAAAGTTCATTAATTAATATATCAGTTTTCAACTATTTTGAAAATATGTAACTTTTAGCAGAATCAGTTAATAATTAGTTATTTATATTTTTATGAAAATTTTAAATGATAATTACCTTTTAAAATAATTATTGAAGAAATTAAATTACATATGCTTATAATTTTGAAAACTGAATTCAGGTACTCATTTTGCAATATTGCAAACGTTAGAAAAAATGATTGTAATAGAGATATTTTAAACAAAAAACAAATTTTATTATAGACATAATGCAAATAAACAATTTATGTTACTTAATTAAAAACAATTTATATTCAGTTTTTTGAAAAAAAATCGATTAGTCAATTGTCAGTTAATCAGTTCATAATATATAAATCAGTAATAGATTATTTTTATTGAAATATAAAAACAGCTTTTAGCCTATATTTCGCTGAAAATCTTTATGCAATAACCTTTATGTTTTTTTTTTGTAATTTTTAAAGCTCCCAGTCAAAAACAATTCACGGTCAGTTTAACTATGATACAAGTGACCGAATGTTCAAAAAACAAAAATTATTTTTTTTCTCCGAAGGTTTATTTTCTACCCAGAGACACAAATTTTCAAAAAAATGTGTGAAATTAAAACCTGATAGTTAGAAAGTATTAGATTTTAACTTTCAAGCAGGTAGTTAAATTTTCAATAAAAAATATGAATTCTTAACGAAAAATATAATAGTTGACATTTAAGGTAGCTTTCGTGTCAAAAGTCAGATATTTAAAAAAAATAAGTTTTCTATGATTTTAAGAATAAAAATATTTAAGCTTATTAAAATATTTAATAAAAAGTAATCATTATTTAAAAATTCCCATTAATGTAACATTTACAAAAAACAAAGTGTATTTTTTAAGCATTGTTCTAAACATCAAGCAGTTTTATGAAAAACTGCAAAAAAATGTAAAATATTTGTATTTTTATTAACGGCCTTATCAACAAATTTTAATTTCAATATTTTATAAGCTTGAGAGATATTTAGAAGTTTTAAAAATATCTAAACTTAACGTAAAACATAAAAAGATTGCGAAAATTAAGATAATAAATTGAAATTATTTAATGTTTTGAAATAAAATTCTGAAGATTTTTGAGAGGTATTAAAGTTTTTTAGAAAATAAAATAAAAATTCGTGAAATTTCTAGAAAAATTAAAATGACTTTTTATTTTTAAAAATTAATTTCAAGACAAAACTTATAATAATTTAAACATAAAAACATTTTTTTAATAAATAAAAAATAAGCCATTGTAATTTTAAAAGTCCAAGGGAGATTTATATATAAATTCCGAAGCATTGGAAATTTCAAAATAAAATAGGAAGCTTTTTAAGCATTTTGGAAGGGTTCAGGAGATTAAAAAATAGTATCAAAACTCCTACAAAAAAAAAAAAATTCTGAAAAAAATGTATTTAAAGAGATTATTTAAAAACTTTAAAAAACATTTTGAATAGAATCTAAAATATTTTAATACAATTTGTTTAATTCGACTGGATATTGAAAATATCATTGGAAAAATGCGAGTTCCAAGATAACAACAAAATTTTCGTTAAGTTCCTAAGAAGTTCTAAAATAATTTTTTAAAATTCATTTTATTTGTTATTAATAATCAAAATATGATCAATCTAGAAATAATTTTAAGTAGCTTAAGTAATATTTTAAAGTTTTAAAAACATATAAACTTAGTTAACAACATAAAAATATTTTTAGAGATTTAAAAAAAAATTGAATTTTCAATTGTTTCAAAATAAATTTTTAAAACTTTAAAAATAACTGTTTATGTTACAAAATTAACTTTGAGAGAATATTTAAAAAGATTGAAAAAACTATTTTTTGTAATAAGTAATAAACAAAAAAATCACAATTAAAAAAAATTTAAAGAAGTTTAAAATATATCCAGGAGTCTTGAAAATATTTTCGTTAATTTCAAAAAAAAAAACTTAGAAACATTCTAAGCATTTTGAAAGGGGTCAAAAGAATAAAAAATAGTATCAAAATTCCTAGAAAAACTAAAAAAAATATATATTTTTTTTAAAGTTTATTCATGGAGAATATTTAAAAATTAAAATTTTTTTTTTTAATGGAATCTGGAAGATTTTCGAACAATTTGTTAAATTTGACTCGAAATTGAAAATATCATAGGAAAAATGCGAGTTCCAAAATAAAAACAAAATACATTTAAAAAAAATATTCAGCAGAATTTAAAAATAAATCTAGATATAAAAATTAACGTTTCAATGTACAAAATTTGTCAGAATAATAGAAAATAAGTTATTAATAATTAAAACATGATCAATCTGAAAATAATTTCAAGTAGCTTAAGAAATATTTAGAAGTTTTGGAAACATCTGAATTTAATTCACGATATAAAAATATTTTTAAAAAATTTTAAAAATTTTAAAAAATTTTCAATAGTTTCCAAATAAAATGTTTTAACTTCTTTGGAATTTTTAAAGATTTGAAGAAGATAAAATTCCTAAAATTGCTGGAAAATGCAAAAATAATTGTGTATGTTATAAAATTAATTTAAGGAGAATATTTAAGAAGATTAAAACACAAAACTATTTTGTGCAATACATAATAAACGAAAAATCACATTTTAAATAATCAGAAGAAGTTTAAAATATATTCAGAAGTTTTGAAAATATTTTCGGAAATTAAAAAAAAAACATATAAGTTTTTTAAGCATTTTAAATGATTTCAAAGAAATATAAAATAGTATCAAAATTCCTAGAAAAACTAAAAATATATATTTTTTCGTAAAAAAATTTATTCAGACCTAATGTTTCAAAACTTTTAAAATTGTTTAAAAAAATCTAGAAGATTGTAATGCGATTTGGGTAATGAGCAATTATAATATTTAAAATCCAATAAAGATTCATATATAAATTGCGAAGCTTTGGAAATTTCAAAACAAACTTAAAAACTTTTTAAGCATTTTGGAAGTGGTCAAAAGAATAAAAAATAGTATAAAAAATTCAGTTCCAAGATTATAAAAAAAATTCGTTAAGTTCCTGTAAAGTTTTAAAACAATTTTTAATAAATTCATTTTAAAAAAAGCATTCAGAAGTATTTCAAAATAAACCTAAATATACAAATTAACGCTGCAATGTACAAAATTTGTCGGAATAATAGAAAAAAATTTCCTGAAGTTTGAATTATATGTCTCATTTATTTCATTACTTTAATCTCTTTTTAAAATTTTAAATTTTAGCTTTTATTTCAAAAAGTAGATTTATAATTTAAATTTTTTACTAATTCACAAGACACATAAAGCATTAAACAACAATTTTCATTAAATCATTCTAATAATTTTTACATTATATTTTCTTTAAATTTAAAAGAGCATTTCTCTACGTTTAATTTATTAATAACCCTTAAAACTAATTTCGAAAAAAAAATAAATTATATAATCTGAAAATTAATAATAAATTTATGGTACTTAATCTAAAATATCTTTAATTAAATCTTTATGTAATTCAATATTGCTGTCAAAATTAATCGAGTAAAAATTAAATAAATAGTTTTTAACATAAAAAGCCGCAAGCAATTATTTTTGTTAAAAAAATCAAATTATTTTTCATTTTATGTATCTATTTTAATTTTAATTTTAATTTCTGAGTTTATTTTTAATTATTTAAGAAAAATATGAAGTTTTAAAAGAGTCACGTAATAAATATTCAATTATTTAAAAAAAGCATTAAACCATTATTGTAGTTAAAAATTAAAATAATTTAAAGCTTTAATAAATTATTTTCATTATAATGTTTAAATAATTTTCACTTTTAATATGTTTTAAATTTGACCTTGCCTTCGTTTAACTTTAATTAATTATAAGCTTTTAACTAATTCTAGAAAATACAAATTTTTGCATTTATTAGATTAAAATAATATTAAAAAATAATATCAAAAAAATAATATTAAAGCGTAAAAACATAAAAATCATATAATAATTATTTTCATTAAAATGTATGAAAATATAATTGTGAAAATTGAATTTAGATACTCATTTTGAAACATCGCAAACATTATAAAACATTATTGTAATGGAGATATTTTAAACAAGAAACAAATTTTAATATAGAAATAATAGCCAATATTTAATTAAGTAACTTCAATGCAAATAATCAATTTATTTGACTTAAATGAAAAAAATTTATATTCATTTTTGTGAAAAAAATCGATTAGTCTATAGTTAGTTAATCATTTCATAATATATAAATCAGTCATAGATTATTTTTATTGAAATATGAAAATAATGTTTATTTTAGATATATATTTTTCTTAATCTACAATTTTCTATTTATTACTTAAATTTAGCAATCAGCTAATAAATAATTAATTATGTTACAAGATAAAAATCTTCGAAGAATTATTTTAATTAAACAATATAAATGATTCTTATTTTATATTTTACTTGAAACTCAAAATTGCATTTCTAAAAAATTTTCTTTTTTGGTTCAGTAACTTTTCAACTAATTCCAGGAAAAGTTTAAATATATGTACAATTAATTTTGAAAAATGAATTTAGATAGTCACACATTTTACGTGTATTAAAGAAGTTATAATCAAATTTAATAAAATACATATATTGCACTTTATTGTATAGCACTGTGGCTGTGCTTCATGAAAAAAAATGGTAAACAAAAACAATAATGAATTACTCGAAAAATTAATACTCTGCAGTCACAATCTTGAATATCATGCGGTTTATGAGTCCATTGAAGAAATGGAAACAAACTTCAGTTTGTAAACACAAAGGGCCCTCTGCATACCGATATGTACTTAAAATGCATAAGACCTAGTTTCTAATATAAAGATAATGGTGCAATTATTTTAAACTGAATATTTACATTTTCAATTAAAAATAAACAATGCTATACGAAATTTAGAATATGTCAATATATGATTGGTTAGGTATTATATTCTACTCACCAACAGAATTCAGAAATACTATAAATGTGGCGGGCAGAATTACCAGAAAAATCTTCATTTTTCTGGTAACAGAAAATAAGATTTTCAAAAATTTGATTCAACGGCAACTGATAATTTTTTGTGTCTGTTACACCTGTGCGTATACTAATTATTGCCTCTATGATGACAATTATTGCTATCCACATTTAGATGATGGCGTGGAGTTGTGTTAAGCCTATCGTAAATTATATTTGTATTGTGATAAAATTTTCAAACTCGATTTGCTTCTCGCGTAGATCTGAAAGTGTTTGTGAAACGTTTTATTATTCAGATGAAAAGAAATAATATCCAACAAAAATATGTTACAGGTGAAAAAAACAAAATAAATAAAATTTTTTAGAAGAATTATTTACAATAATGTGAAGTATTGTTGGGTGGCAGTCTGTTGCATAGAAGTTTTATTCTTTAGACGAAAATGAATGATTCAGCAAAAAGGAAAATGTGCCTTCGATAAAAATAGAAAATAAGATTCGTATTTTGAAATAATTTGAACAATGACAAATTTTCTTGGTTAAAAGTCTATTGAGTTAAAATTGGATTCTTCGAATAAAAAAAAATTATATAACTTGTTAAAATTATTAGGTATGTTTTCTTGATACTTGATCTTTTTCGCAGATAGGATCAATAAATGCGGCTTATAATTTAACAAAAATATGATAACTGGAATTTCCTATCTTACAAACAAATTATTAAATTTGTTATTAAGAAATTATTAGTTATCCACGAAAGTACGATCTTGTAATAAAATCTAGTAAGAATTCCTGCAAAAGGACATGGTATTTTGTAAAACCTTACAGAGACAAGAATTAAAAATGTTTTTCAAAAAGTAACCAAAATATTCGCCTAGTAAATATTTATAGAACCAAGAAAAATTTGGTGTCAACAATAAATGAAGTTTTAATAAAAATATTGAATTTTAGGCTTCAATTTTTAAATAAATAACTGAATTTTCAATAAAAAAATGTATTTTTAAATAACAAGATTTCAAGTTCAAATAAAAGAAACACAGTCAAATATAAGTAAATTAGACGAATTTTCAACAAAATACTTGAAGCCTCAAGTAAAACTGATTATTTTGTATACTACAGTTGTATTTTTAAAAAATATTTTTGGGCTGAGAATAAGAATCTTATATAAAGCCTATAACTTTTCAGAAAAAAAAATTATTTAAACACTCACAGTGGCATTTTTAACTAAAAAATATCATTTCGACAAAAATATATAAATTTTAGAAACAGAAGAAAAAAATTGTTCAATTAAAATTATCGAATTTTCTAGTCCAGAAGATGAGTTTTGAATACAGATATAAGATTTTCAACAAAGTTCTTGAACCCGAAATTATTTTTATTATTTTCTAACGAATGCGTGATTTAAAAAAATGTTTGTTTTTAATTGAACAGTTCCGGTTCCAATAATAGAAATAAATGATTTATTAAAGAAAAATAATTTTTAAAGAAACCTAATTCTCAGTTAGACAGATGCAATTTGAATAAAAAATAATATTTCTACAAACAGAGATATATTTTCAAAACAGAAAAAAAAATTAATTAAAATTTTTTAATTTTTAAACAAGAAACATGAATTTCCAAAAAAGAAAAATTGATTTCTAAAGAAAAAAAGACGACTTTTAAGAAAATACTTAATTCCTCAACTATGCAGTTGACTTTATACCAGAAAATACGATTTAATCATGAAATAAATGAATTTTTAACAGAAAAATATAAATTAAAAAAAAAATGAAATAATTAAATTTTGTATTAAAACATAACATACCTGAGAAAGGCTTTTCTTTAAAATTTCTTTTGCAATAGGAATTTTATTTTTGTGTTCAAAATTTAACTATTAAATTGCCATAAAAAAAATTTTGCCACATTGATAACCGAGTTATCAGCAATAATTTTTTTTTTAATTGCTCTCATAATTTAATTATAAGACACTAGTGAAAAAAATGTAGTGAGAAAATAAAAGAAAAAAATTCAGTCATTTCCCAGATTTTTCCCGAGTTGCAAAAACTTTTCACGTTAAATGAAATTTAAAAAATCGAAAAGTAAATTAATTTTTATTTAAAATTTATAATAATTTTAACACTTAAGTGTTTCATTCGGAGAATTAAAAATTGAACTGTAAATGAAAACACTCAAAGAAAAGCTCTTGAATTGTAAATTTGGAAAATCTAAGTTTAAACGTTGTTTCCTTCAATAATGTTGTATTAAAATGCCACTACCTTATACGTATAAAATAAAAAGCTGCTAGCAATTTTAAACTGAAAATAATAAATTTAAACAAATTTTGAAAGTTAAAAAAAATTTAGAAAAAAGGTAAAATTGTTGGAAATTAATTAATTGCTGAAATATTCTGAATTGTATGTTTATCTAACAAAATTAATTTTAAGAGAACATTTAAAAACATTGAAACATAAATCTATTTTTTGCAATACAGAATAAGCGAAAAATCACAATTTAAAAAAGCCAGAAGAAATTTAAAATATATTTAGGAGTTTTGAAAAGATTTTCGGAATTTAAAAAGAAACTTAAAAGCATTTTTAGCATTTTTAAAGAATTCAAAGAAATATAAAATAGTATCAAAATTCCTAGAAAAACTAAATATATTTTTTTTATGAAAAAGTTTATTCAGAGAGAATGACTTAAAAGTTTAAAAATTGTTTTGTGAGGATTAAAAAATAAATAAGAAATAAAAAAAAAATTGCATTGATATTTTTCAAAAGAGTAAAAAAAAGTTGTCAAAATTCATCGAAAAACTAGAAGTGTATAATATATTTTTTTAAATTAATTTTTAAGAGAATATTTAAAAACTTTCCAAAATTTTCAAAAAAGAATCAGGAAGATTTTAATGCCATTTGTTTAATTTTACAGGAATCTCAAAAAATCTTAGAAGAGATCCGAGTTCCAAGGTAACAAAATTTTCATTTGGTTTCTTCGAAGTTCTGAAAAAAAATTTTTAACACATTTTTGTAGAATATTTAGAAAGCTTAAAAAATAAACCTAGGCGTAAAAATTAATGTTGCAATGTAAAAAATTATTCCAAATAATACAAAAAATGTGTTCATAAATGAATAACCATAAATTTCGAATAAATTTAAAGGTTTTAAGAAATTGAAAGAAAATCTTAAAATTGTTGGAAAAATTTAAGATGACTTTATATGTTACAAAATCAATTTTCACAGAATAACGAAAACAATTTAAAAAGCAAAAAAATTTATTTCGTATATTACAATTAAAAAATTATAACTTTAAAAAATTGGTGAAACTTTAATATAAATTTAGAAGTTTCGAGAAGATAAATAAAATAAACTATAAATTAAAAAACTTAGAATGATAATTATCTGAAGAGTAAAAAATAGTTATCAAAATTCATTGAAAAACTAGAAATATACAATATATTTTTTCAAATTAATTTTCAAGAGAATATTTAAAAACTTTCCAAAATTTTCAAAGAAGAAACTGGATGATTTTAATATCATTTGCTTAATTTTACAGGAATCTCAAAAAATCTTAGAAGATATTCGTCTTAAAAGCAAACTTTGATACAAAAATTATTGTTTCAATGTACATAATAAAAAAAACATAAAAATAAATTAGCCTGCAGAAAAAGAAATTATTTTCTTGATATAATTAGCATATAATACGATTTGTTTACTAAATTAATTAAAATTGTTTATAAAAACGTCAAATGTAATTGTATTATAAACATTGATTAAATCCGTTTTTTAAGAACCTCTTTTCAATAAATTAATGATTTTAGAAATTCCAATTAATTTTTAAATAATGCAATGTTCAAGCCCATCATTTTTTTACAATTAAATTAGCAACATTTCACTATTAATTAATAAAAGTTCGCTAATTTACATTTAGGGAAAATGTAACATTTTTTACATTATAAAAACTGTTTATAATTTAAACGGGAGTTGAATAAAATATTGTGTTTTTATGTCCTTAATTATACTTTTTAGAATACTATTAATTAAAAAAAGTTTCTAAAAAGACGTGATAAGTGGAGAAGTTTAATTAAAGAACGTTATTGTGAAATATTTTTAACCGTATTGAAACAAGAAAAATGTAATATTGTGAAATTTGTAAATAGACTACATCACCAGGATGAAATTTTACAAGTCACTAATTTAACATAAAAAATGAGAATTATTTACACAATTATTTAAACGCACACACACACACACACACACACACACATCTCAACAAATTTATAGAACGCTGTATTCGACAGTTTTAAATTTAAAAACGTTTAATTAAAGTAATAAAATATTTTTCGAAATTATGTTGTTGAAAATTTTCCCTTTTGATTTGAACATTTATATATTTTTGTAGAAATGTTTCTTTAATTTCAAAATGCAACTTTCTACTTCAAAATTAAAATTTTTTGGTTAAAAATCAACTTCTTTTTTGAAAATTCAGGTTTTCTTTTAGGTTGGAAATTAAGTTTTTAACTAATCATTTTACTACTCTATACAACATGAAAATTTTTTTCTGGTTAAAAATCAAGTATTATGATGAAAATTTCTTCTTCTTACTTTCAATAAAAATTAATTTATTTAACTAAATTCTAATTTTTTTATAATTTCATTAGTCATTAGTTTTTTGTTAAAAATTTATCTGTTTTTTTTTTAATTAATTTTTTATTTACCTGCTTTAACAATTTTAATTATAATTTTTTTCCTTTTCGCTTTGAAAACTTATCTTTTTCTGTAGAAATTTATTTTATTTTTTTTGTTAAAAATACAACTGTTTAATTCAAAATTAAAATATTCAGGGTGTAAAGAAACCATCAATTTAACTATATTGTCCAAAGATCAATCAGTTTTTTTTAAAATTATTTTTATATTTATACATTGATTAAGCTAGTTGACAATTTATTTATTTCGTTTGCAATTCAACTATTTTTTTGAGAGACTTTTTTCTCGTTGGGAAACAAATAATTTGTTTATCTGAAAGCTTAGCTACTCTATGATTAGTTCAAAATTTACCTTCTTAATTTCAAAATTCAAAATTTTCTCAAAAAGGTATGTATTTTGTAAAAAAAATGGTTTGTTTCATATAAAATCAGTCAAAAAGATAAGAACTCAACTATTTTTTTAAATTAAAATTTTATGGTAGAAATTGTAATATATCATTAATAATTAATTTTTTTCTTGATAGTTACAATCGTAATAAAAATATAATTTTTATTGTTGTTCAAAAGTTCATCTATTTATGCAGCAATTTTATTTTTAGTCGACTCAAAATGTAAAGGTCTAATTAAAAATTGAAATAATTTTTTTAGGAGGAAACTTTTTCGGTAAAAATTTAAATATTCTTTATAAAAAACTTATTTTTTAGCTAAAAACTTTAAACGATTTATTAATAAAGTTACTAATTTATATATTTTGTTTTAAATTTTATATAGAATTCTCAATGAAACATTTTTCAAACAGAATTATTGTTCTGTAGCGAAATAAAGTATTTTTAACAAATTTTAATTATGAATGAGCGCAGGCAATTTTATAAAAAAATTCTTATCTTTACAATTAGTTGAAAGGGTGCATTTTTGAAAAGCATAACAATTTTGTATTTGGCAAATTACATTGAAATTTTTCTTTTTAACCAATTCTGAGCTAGAAATAGAATTAGAAATCTTTGTACTGTAGAATTTATAAGAGTTTAATATTTTTTTGTAATTTGACAGTTTAATTGCATTTTATTAAAAAAAAAATTCAGTTTAAAATTGATAGTAGCTTTTTATTTTTTACGTGTAAACTAGTGGCTTTTGAATACAAAATTATTGAATGCAACAACGTTTAAACGTCGACTTTTCAAATTTATAATTCAAGAGTTTCCCTTAGAGTGTTTCCATTTGCAGTTCAATTTTTAATTCTTCGAATGGAACGATTTTTAAATTCGTTCTCGATTTTTTAAATTTCGTTGACCGTTAGAAGTTTTTAAAAAACTAAAAACATAAAATTAACTTATATATATATATATATATTTTTTTTTTTTTTTCGTTATGGCTACTACGAGCTTATTTTCATTTCTACTTTGACAATTGAATTATGAATACAAAAATAACATTTCTATTAGAAAATAATGATCAAATCAATGCCTCTATCAGATATATTATGTTTAAATCCAAAATTTAACTATTTCACATTTTCTTAATAATTTATATTTATTTGTCAAAATTAATTTATTTTATAATAAAATCGTATTGTCTGGTAAAAAGTCGATCAAATAGTTGAGGTCTTGAGTATTTTCCTTTATTTCCTTTTCTGCATACTAATTTATATTAATTTTTTTTATTATGTACATTAAAACACTAATTTTTGTATCAAAGTTTGATTTCAAATCTTTCTAAACATTTTCTTCAAGACTTTTTAAAAAATCGTATTTTAGAACTTTATGGGATTCTAATAAAAATTTTCTAATCTTGAAACTCGGAAAGGTTTTTGAATTATATACTTCTAGTTTTTTCATGAATTTTGACAACTTTTTTTTATTCCTTTGAAAAATATCAATGTAAATTTCTTTCATTTGTAATTTAGTTTTTAATCTTCTTAAAACTTCTAAATGTATCTTAAAATTTCTCAAATTTTTTAAAATTATAATTCTTTTAAATTATCTGTTAAAATTAATTTTGTAACATATAAAGACCTTTTAAATTTTTCCAACAAATTTAAGATTTTTTAAAAATTTCTTAAAATTTTCGAAATTTATCATTTACAGTTTAAAATTTCTAGCAGATTTTTATTTTATACGTGTAAATTAGTGGCATTTAAATACAAAATTATTGAATAAAACAACATTTTAATTTCCAATTTGACAGTTGAATTTTGAACACAAAAATAACATTTGTATTAGAAAATAATGAACAAATCAAAGCCTTTCTCAGATATATTATGTTTCGATACAAAATTTAATTATTTTATATTTCTTTAATAATTTATATTTTTCTGTTAAAAATTCATTTATTTTATAATAAAATCGTATTTTCTCGTTTAAATTTAATCACGCACTTGAGGAATTAGATATTTTCTTAAAAGTCATCATTTTGTTTTAAAAATCAAAATTATGTTTAGGAATTAATTTTTTTTGCGTAAAAGTTTAAAATTACCTTTTTTTCTGGTTTGAAAATTTATCTGTTTTCGTAGACATTTTTTTTGTATCAAAAATGCTTGTGTCTAATTGGAAATTAAAATAATTTCGCGAAAAGTTAATTTTTTGGTGAAAACTTAATGGTTTATTTGAAAATTGGTTTATTTTCCTTGAATCGACATTGATTTTCAGAATTAAGAGTTGAACGCTTCTCTATATTATCAAAAATTTATCTATTTAGGAAATAATTCAATTATTTTCTTTTTTGGAACCGCAACTGCTCAGCTAAAAATATACCTTTTTTTAAAATAACACATTGTTTAGAAAATAATACAATTAGTTGAGGATTCAAAAACTTTGTTGCAAATATTATATCTTTGTTCAAAAGTCATCATCTGGGTTAGAAAATTTGATTTATTTATATTTTTTTTCTCAGCCCAATAATGTTTTGAAATACAACTGTAGTTTTTAAAAAAGCAATTTTTTTTTGAAGCTTCAAGTATATAATTCAAAATTCGTCTTATTTAGTTGTGTTCTACTGTGTGTTTTTTATTTACAGGTAAAATCTTTGTTAGTTAAAAAATGCATTTTTTTCGAATCAAAATTAAGTTATTTATATAAAAAGTCGACTATAAAATTCAATATTTTTGTTAAAATTTCATTTCCTTGTTGACTGCATATCTTTCTGGGTACTGTAAAGATTTACTGGGCGAAGATTCGGGTTATTTTTTGAACAACATTTTTAATTTTTATCTCTGTAAAGTTTTACAAAAGATCATCTCCTTTCCTAGTGATTCTTACTGGATTTTATTACAGGATTGTGCATTCGTGGATTACTGATAATTTCTTAATAAAAAATTTAATTATTTGTTTGTAAGTTGGGAAAATCCGGTTAGCATATTTTTTCTAAATTATAAGCCGCATTTATTTATCGTATCTACGAAAAAGGTTAACTATCAAGAAAAAATACATAATATTTTTTACAAGTTTCATCAAAATTTTATTTTTCATTTGTAGAATCCAATTTTAACACAATAGACTTTTCACCAAAAGCGTTTGTCATTATTTGAATTATTTCAAAATACGAATCTTATTTTCTATTTTTATCGAAGGCACATTTTTCTTTTTGCTGAATCATTCATTTTCGTCTTAAGAATCGACTTTCAGATCTTCGAGAGAAGCAAGTCGAGTTTTAAGATTTTATCACATTACAAATATAATTTACGTTTGGCTTAACACAACCCCACGCCACCATCTAAATGTAGGTAGCAATAATTGTCATTATTAAGGCAATAGTTAGTGTACATAGATGTGAAAAATACAGAAAATTATCAGTTTTGTTGAATCAAATTTTTGGAAATCTGATTTTCTATTACCAGAAAAATGAAGATTTTTCTGGTAACTCTGCCCGCCACATTTATGGTAGTTCTCAATTCTGTTGGTGAGTAGAATATAATATATAACTAATCATATATTGACATATTCCTATTTTGTTATAGCATTAAGTATTTTTAATTGAGAATTTAACTATTTAGCTGAAAATTGAACCATTATCTTAAAAATGTATATAATAGAGGGCCAAGTATTTATGTTTGTAGATTATTATTATTTCTTTATAGATTATCTGTTTTCGAAATTTTTCTAATAAACTAAGTGACCTTTCTTTTGAATAAATGATACATATTAATCAAATTTTAAGAAACTTTTTTTCAATTATTCCGACAAATTTTGTGTATTGCAACGTTAATTTTTATATGTAAGATTATTTGTAAATTCTTCTGAATAGATTCTTAAAAATGAATTTTAAAAAACTATTTTAAAACTTCTCAGGATTCTCAGCTTCTATTTAAATTTCCTTAAAAAGTTTTTAAATATTCTCGTTAAATAAACTTTTTTCAAAAAAAATATTTTTTTAGTTTTTTTAGGAATTTTTATACTATTAATTTTTGCAATTTTTTTATGTTCAACATTAAGCTTCGATATTTTCATAACTTCTAAATAGCTTTCAAGCTTATAAACTATAAAAATTATAGTTTGTTTTCATTATAATTTTGAAAAAATTTGAAAGTTGCTTGATGAGGAGAACAATGTTTCAAAAAATACACTTTGTTTTTTATAATTTTTATATTCATGGGAATTGACAAATAATGATTAATTTGTCATAAATAATAAAATCTGATGAGAAAAATGATGGGCTTTAGCATTGCTTTATTTAAAAATTATTTGAATTTCTAAAATCATTAAATTATTGAAAAGAGGTTCTAATACACGGCTTCAGTTTAAGTGTGCCATCCAGTTACATTTTACGTTGTTATAAACAATTTTTATAAATTATTTAATTTATTTAATATTAATCATAAAAAAATGGCATTATTTTAATTTATTCAATAAACGAATTGTCTTATATGCTAATTATATCAATGGAACACTTCCCTTTTCAGAGGACTAAACACTACGTTTAGGATCAAAGTTTGTTTTCAAATCTTTTTAAATATTCAATTTACGATTTGTTTAAAAAAATCGTGTTTTAGAACTTTATGGGATCCTAATGAAAATTTTGTTATTATCTTGGAACTTGAATTTCTTCTAAGATTTTGTGAGATTCATATAAAATTAATCAAATGAGATAAAAATCTTCCAGATTTCTTTTTGAAAATTTTTGAAAGGTTCCAGGATTCTAGGATCGAAATTTTTTTCAGTTGTAATTTATTTTTTAATTTTCTCAAAACTTTTGAATATATCTTAAATTTTCTCGAATTTTTTAAAATTATAATTTTTTAAGTTTAATGTGTAATAAAAAAATTTTTTGCTATTAAATTGATTCAATCATTCTGTTAAAATTGATTTTGTAACATATGAAGTAATTATACATTTTTCTAACAATTTTAAGATTTTATTTCAATGTCACAAAAACCTTTAACACTTTTCGAAATTTATCATTTTACATTTATGAAAACATTTTTTGTATTATTTCGACCAATTTTATACATTGAGACATTAATTTATACATCTAGGTTAATTTTTTAAAATATTCAAATAATTATTGAAATGATTTACGCTTTCACTTCACATTCTCAGTGAGAATGCAACATGTAATTAATGTATATATACAAACAAAATTCTACTACATTTAATATTATATTAAATATTATATTAACTTTGCAGAATAATTTAAAAATTCATGATATTAAATTCTTTACCTCGGGCCGGGACTGCCTATTCAGATATTGCAAAATAAAGTACAAATTTTGTCCATTAACATGATTTTATCATTTATTATTTATTTTTCGCTAATCTTTAGTCGCAGCTACCCTGAGAAATGTATTATTTCAAAACGTGGCCCATAAAAAATTTGTAGATCTTTGTTGAGTGCACAATTTTTATTCAATCATAATTCTTCGTATCTTGCATAGTTTGTCCGTAAAATGGAATTTTGGATTTTTCATTATGTTTTGTGCAATAAAAAAGTAAATTTTCGATTTTTCAAAAAAATTCAATAAGTCGTTATGACAAACTTGTAGAGTTTGTAAAGAAACCCATTTTTCTCGTATTGAGTTCTTTTAGTGCCTTGCGTTGTTTGGCTAATAAAGCTAATTTTCGTTTCTTTGTTTCAAATTTGAAATTGCTATAGCTCTGAATTCTTTTTTATAGATCTTTTTGGCCGCACAATTTTTGTTTTTACATCTTTCTTCGTATCTTGCATAGTTAGACCGCAAAATGGAATATTTTATTTTTCCTTATATTTTCCGGGATCCAAATTTGAATTTTTGATTTTTCGAAGAAGTTTGAAAATTTATTATGATAATCTTGTAGGGCTTTCAAAAACCAATGTTTTTCCCCTCTAGAATTTTTTTGATATCGTGCTTTGCTTGGCTTAAAATGTTCATTTTCGTTTTTTTTTGTATTTTGAAACTGCTATAAGTCCGGAAATTTTTTTTTAATGAAGACTGTCATTGAAATAAACTGTTAGTCTTTTTGAGTACTAATGGTAACTGCACATAAAATTTTCAAATCTTGAAAAAAGTGATCTCAAAAATTTTCAAAATGTGCTCACTTTTTGAATTTTTATACAAAATAGCTGGCTAACGAACTCAACCTTTAATTTGTGACACTCGAAGTGTATACCAAAGGCCAATCGAATCTGTTGATTTTTTCGAACGTTGTCGTGCTCACACCCAGGCATACATACATGCATTCAGACATACAGATATAGCTGCAGACAGACACAATCGTAAAAACCTGTTTTTCGGGTTTAGGGAGTCTCAAAACGTGGACATTTGACAAAAACCGGGGGGGGGGGGGAGGTCAAATTTTACAAAAATCTAATACCTTCCCTGATGAGAATATTATTATTATTATTATTATTATTATTATTATTACAACATTAAGTTGCTTCCCTTTTGGGGTATGTGAGGTTCCCCTCTTGGGTCCATTAGTATCCTAGGTCTTTGTTTCAGGCGTCATTCACTCTACTGACACTCTTCTTGTTAACTCCTCATATATCTTACCGTCCATGGTAAATAAGCTACCAAGGTATACGAATTTATCGACTTGTTCAATTCTTTCATCATTCAATACAATATTGCATATTGTTTTCTCACTCTTTCTTTCGAAAACCATAGTTTTTGTTTTATTAACATTAATTTTGAGGCCCATGCTCTTCATGCTTATATTCAGTTTATTCAACATTCTTTGCAAATTTTCGATAGATTCTGCCATTACAACCTTATCATCTGCAAGCGCTAACCCACGTACCCTTACTATTTCACAATCCACACCTTCTTGGTCGAAAAGAGATATTCTTAAACACTTGTCCATAAATAATATAAATAGCCATGAAGACATAACGTATCCTTGTCTAACGCCTTGTATAATATCGAACCAGTCACTTTATTTCCCATATACCCTTACACTCGCTTTGCCATCCATATATATTGCTTTTATATCTTGTAGGAGCCATCCATTTACACCGTACTTTTTCAGGATTTCCCAAAGTTTGCTTCTATCTACCGTGTCGAGAGCTTTTTCTAGATCAACAAATGTACAGAAAACTTTTTTGCACACTCTCAAACTCTTTTATGTGATTTGCCTTAAGCTGAATGTTTGATCTGTACATAATCTTCCTGGCATAAACCCACTTTGGACTCCCCAAATCTATTCTTCTGTTATTTTCATTAACCTACGAATAAGAATCTTTGAGTATATTTTACTTACGGTACTTAATAAGCTGATCCCTCTGCAATTATTGCAGACGCTTTTATCTTTCTTTCTTTTGTATATTGTCTCGATAATTGCTTTTTCCAATCACCTGGGACTTCTCCTACTTCGATGCATAGATTTATTAGTTCGCACAGTCTAAGTGGTATGTACTCGCCACCATGTTTAAGTATTTCAGCGTTAATACTGTCTACACCGGAAGCTTTACCGTTTTTCAAGTTCTTGATTATATACCTAACCTCAGTAACACACTTTTTCAATATAGTTTTCTAACGCATTTTGTTGTACATCGCCGTTGTGGTGTCCTGTAGCTTCATTTTCGGATTGTCCCCTAAAATGGTCTCTGAAAGCGTCGCTAACCCCGTCTTGCTCATATTGCATTTCCCCTTCGCCATTTCTCACGTTGTCAAATTCTGTACTTTTAATTTCCTTCATTGCTTTATATAGTAGTTTCTTGCATCCTTCAAAGCCATTTTGTATTTTCTTCTCGTCTTCTGCACTAATTTTATCTTTGCTTTCTCTAATTAGTCGCTTGAGTATCCTCTTTTTGAGTCTGTAATCATCTATTCGTCTATT
>JAAAKG020010213.1:0-46204 GCA_010014905.2 Druon quercuslanigerum
TTGCACCCGATCCCAGCGAAATCGCGGTAAAATTTCAGCCATAACCACGTCTCACTACCGTGAGATAGGCGGTTACTTTAGCATAAACTTATTGATTTGAATATTTTTAAATTAATCTTCATTATAGTAAAAACAAATTTAATATTTGATTTTTTGTTTTTCTTTCAGTTTTTGTTGCACATTAAATTAATTTATTTATTTAAATTAAAATGAAACATTTATTAGGATATTTTGATTTGATGTTAAATAGCAGAGATTAAAATTTGCTATTTTCTAAAAGGTGGAAATAGAAAGTGGATCCGTTCCGTTTTTTCCAAAATTTTTGTTTCGCCAAAATCTAACCGATGATCTTCATGCCATGCATGTTTGTTCATTTCCGTTCATTTGCTTGGTGGTTTGTACACGTCTTTCGTGCAGACACCCTGAAATATAAAAAAAGTTATTTTGGAAAAATAGAAAAGTCAGTCCTATTCACCCATATAACTTCATAATTTTCAGATGCTTTCAATATAAAATAATGGTACTATTTGAAACGATTTAAATTTGAGATGAAGCCTTTTTTAATATGTTTCAATTTAAAATTATACAATTTTTAATGTTTTAAATTGAAATTTGATTGCACATATTTTCAATTTTAAATCAATTGTCCTATTTTCGAACTTTTAATCGGCAATTACTAAATTTTTAATGTTTTCGACTTAATACTATTCACAATTTCTCAATTTTAAATGCTACATATTCAAAATATTTATATTTTGAAAGCTTTTCATTGAAAATTGAGAGTCCGTCTTCTATAACCTCACATAAAATTTGTCTGGCCGCTTCAGGTCGTTCGAGTTGGCGCCTGATAACTTGAAAATCAGTTTTCGGAAATTTAACTTTTTAACACATCACTTTGTAGGAAATTTCATGGCATATCTTTTTTCAGTCGGCAAAAAAGTTGTATCTTTTACCGTTTCTATACAAAATAAAAAACCCTGAATTTTTTGGATCAGCAAATTAAAAATGTATAATTTCACTTCAACTCGCTCCGAGAGATAAAGTTCTGTATATTTTAAGATGAAAATTTAAGAACTTGTCCTTCAAACTGTTCTTAAGATAATGTGCAATTGAAAATTTACTAGATTTGTTAAATAAAAAAGTTATAAATTTTATTGACAAGCAGTATCAAAATAACGTTGGACAATTTTCAAACGCTTTGTTTATCGAGGGAATTTTGAGTAAGCTCAAGCTTTCAGCGAAAGAAATGTTTATTAGAATATAGTTAAGTTTTTTGAAAATATTTACCCTAATTGAATTATTTGTTAACAAAATAGGATCATTCAAATAGAATTGACCGAGCGCGTGAGGGGCGATAACTTCAGTGCCCGGTTGCACCGCGCCATTTAGCCCTTGAGACTACAAGTATGTTTGTAAACAATGTTTTTAAAATAGGTGTACATTTGAAACATAATGAAAACAAAAAATAAGTGCATATTTAATTAATTTGGATATTAGCTAGGAAAGTATTACACATCTCTTAAAATTTAGAGAACATTGTATTTGATTCCTAAGCAAATATATCTATAAATATTGAAAATGAATAACTAAAAAAGTAAATGTTGAGTTTGCTAGAAACTCTGACTGGAGGTAGAAAAATAAATAGAAATGAAGAAAATGGGCTATCAATATTAGCAAAGTAAAGAAAAACAAGGTATTTGTACGTATACTTCCTTTGAAAATATAAAAATGTCAATAGTTATGAAAGTGATTAAAAAATAAATTATTGACTTCGAAGACTATTTTCTTTTTTATTATTTTCATTTCGCAAAAATTTGCATACCTAAAATGTAGGGAATATTGTATATGCATACTACAACAATTTTTATCTAATTAGTGGTATTATTTTAGCTATTATTATTATAACATTATTAGTGGTATTAACGAGTTTACTTTGAATAAAAACCAGTAAAATGAAGTTCTAACAAAATTTTCAAGGAAAAAAAGCTATTGGTATATAATTGAACTATTTGGTTGGAAATGAACTTCTTTGTTGAAAATTCATCATTTTTGTTGAAAACTCATCTCTTTTAGTAGAAAATTGATTTTTTAGTTTAAAAGATTTTTATTTTGTTTAAAAATTGGTGTTGTGAGATATATTTTTCTGCATGTTTGTAATCACCCTGTGAATACGTATGTATAATGTAAGATGTAAATATTTAATAATTTTCCGTAACAAAAAAAAATTGCTTGTGGTTTGATGATAAAATTTTTATTTAATAGTGTAAATAAATTAAACTAAAGTAATGCCAGTCCAGAGGCGACGGCTGTGGTTGAGCAGGTCGAGGCTCCGCAGTACTTATCAGGCACTCGATCAATGCTATTAGAATGCTCCTATTTTGTTAACGAGTAATTCAATTGGTGTAAAACTTTTCAGAAAACTTAATTATATCCTAATAAACATTTCTTTCACTGGAAGCTTGGGCTTACTCATAATTCACTCGATAAACGAAGCGTTTCAAAATTGTCTAGTGTTATTTTGATACTGATTGTCAAAAAAAATGTATAACTTTTTTATTTAACAAAACCAATAAATTTTCAGTGGATTATCTTAAGAACAGTTTGAAGGATAATTTCTTAAATTTCTATCATAAAATATAAATAACTTTGTCTTTCGGAGCGAGTTAAAGTCAAAATATTTAGTAAATTTGCTGGTCTGAAAAATTAAGTTTTTTTTATTTTTTTTACAGAAACAGTAAAAGATACAACTTTTTTGCCAAGAGAAAATAGATGTGCCATGAAATTTTCTACAAAGTGATATGTTAAAAAGTTAAATTTCGAAAACTGATTGCTTAAGTTAAAATGAATAATTCATTTGGCATAGATTTCAGTTTGAAATTTAAGAATGCAACCACTTAAACAATTTTGTAAGCTTTAATTTAAAACTAGTATATTTTTAAAGATAATTTTGTTTGTAATTGTTCAATGTCCTTTGTATATTTTTTGGAATATTGCGTTAAGGAAATACAAATAAATGAAGTAGAATATAACTTTACAATAAAAATCTTAGAATTTCTTATTATATTATCGAGTTCGATTTGATATCCTCGCAAATTATTTTAATCAAATTTTTAAGCTTTGCATTGGAATGGATCAACTTGCAACATTTTCACACTTAACATAATTCAGTTTGCAATGCTTAATAATAAGGACCTCTTTTATTTTTGTGTGAAGGTTTTCTGCCCTTAAAGCATCCGAAGTCATTCTTTACGGATAATTCACTGACCTAATTTAGAAATATTGAATCAAATGGGCAAAACACTAGGTACAATACCACTTTTAATTCTTTTTCTTGTATCTTGACACACATGAAAATCCGAATTAGAACGGAACTAACTCCTTGAAAATGATATTTTTCAGGAGATGGCAAGCATCATGAGTTTCTCATCAAGTTCCGGAGGCGGTTCATCCAACGGGATTCACGGGCACCGTCGTCTCGGGGCAAAAGTCGACGTCGTCTACAGCCTTTTGGGAATGCTAGGTCGAAGCGAGGGCCGTGAAGACATGAGTGCCACCTTACTTTCCATGAGCAGCTCCATAGAAAGTTGTCTCATCATGAGACAATCAGGCTGTCTTCCTCTACTAGTTCAACTAATTCACGCACCAGGTCAAGATCCCGAAACCCGGGAACGAGCCGCCCGAGCCCTTCACAACGTCATTCAATCCAGAAACGATGAACGAATCGGGCGCCGAGAAGTACGAGTTCTTAGGCTTTTAGAGCAACTCAGAGACTACTGTCAAACCCTCCGATCCTCTCTAGAAACCGGACAACCCCGAGACGACCTGGAGAGACATCCTGGAGCGACTATCGCAGCTCTCATGAAACTCTCCTTCGACGAAGATCATCGTCACGCGATGTGCCAACTTGGAGGACTTCATGCCGTCGCCGAGTTAATTGAAATGGATCATGCAGCGCATGGAAGTGAATGTGACGATCAAAACTGTATCACCTTGAGAAGATACGCAGGAATGGCCTTGACCAATTTAACTTTCGGCGATGGAAACAACAAAGCTCTTCTATGTTCCTTCAAAGAGTTCATGAGAGCTTTAGTTTCCCAACTACGATCTCCAAGCGACGATTTGAGACAAGTCACGGCGAGTGTTTTAAGAAATTTATCCTGGAGAGCCGACAGCAGTAGTAAGCAGACTCTGAGGGAAGTTGGCGCAGTCATAGGTCTCATGAAAGCTGCGATGGAGGGTCGGAAAGAATCCACTTTAAAATCTATCTTGTCAGCTCTCTGGAATCTCTCTGCTCACTGCAGCACGAATAAAGTTGACATCTGTGCTGTTGGAGGCGCCTTGGCTTTTCTCGTGGATATGCTCAGCTACAAAGCACCTTCGAAAAACTTGGCGATTGTGGAAAATGCTGGTGGAATTTTGAGAAACGTGTCGAGTCATATCGCCGTGAGGGAAGATTACAGGTCAATCGTGCGAGAAAAAGGATGTCTCCAGGTTCTTCTTCGCCAGTTGAGATCGCCAAGTCTCACGGTTGTTAGCAACGCCTGTGGCGCTTTGTGGAACCTTTCAGCTAGGTGTCCTCATGATCAGCGTTTACTTTGGGACTTGGGAGCAGTTCCGATGCTAAGGAGTCTTGTGCACTCAAAACACAAGATGATTTCGATGGGTTCGAGTGCTGCCTTGAAAAATCTACTCAGTGCGAGACCTGGGAGTAGTAATCTCGTGCATTTGGATTCAACCGCGAGGGGACTTGGTTTACCAACTCTTCCAACTTTAGTTGCCCGGAGACAAAAGGCTCTTGAGCAAGAGATCGATCAGAATTTAGCTGAGACTTGCGAGAATATAGAGCCTAGTACTTCTCCGATTAATAAGGACGATAAGTTCTCGTTTAAAGTGGATCCGAATCTCATCAATACTTCTGCAAGATCTTATCAAGTTCAGGCCGCTGGTCCTTCTGGCATTAAGTACTATCCGAATGTTACAAGAAGCGAAAGCAGGGAATCGATGCGTTCAGTGACAAGCACACATTCTGATACGATTTTTGAGAAAGTCAATCGAAATGCTTTAACTGGAGGATGTTTGCCAGTCGATGTGCAGATGAAACAACAGTCTTCTTCTCTTCATTCGGCCGTTGGTTTTGATTTAGGAAATACTGGGGATTATACGAAAGGAACACAATCTGAGAGGAAATATGCTATCAGGTACAAAAATGCTGCTGTGCCGAGAATGAAAAGTGATGTGCAAGATTTGAAAAGAACTAATTCTACGATATCGTGGGCCACTGCTCCTGATCAGGAAGCAGGATGTTCACAAGTCTTGATGCATTCATCAATTGAGGATAAACTTTCACAGGCGAGTTCTTGCGATTTTTCGTTTACACGGTCTGATAACGAGTGCAGCTTTCCTGGCAAGCCGGATATTCTGAGGACAAGTTTAGAAGGAGGAAAATCGAAAAATCTTGTGGCTCTTCAGAATGGAGGAGCTTGTGGACATGTAGAACACGCAAAGGAGATTAAAAGTGTTTTGAGTCTCGAAGAAGACCCATTTTGTGATTATGCGGAGACGGATTTGGACCAGACGACGGATTACAGTTTAAGATATGCGGAACGCAATTTAGACGATGACGATGATGAGAAACAGCAGAGTTCGGCGTATTTTACATGTACGGAACAAGATATTGTTAATGGAGATAGCGTCAAAACTTATTGCACGGAAGGTACACCTTCTCAGATATCTTTGAATTCGTCGAGAGCTACTTCGGCTTCTGATTTGCAAGAGGATAATAATATTCGACCGAGAAGCTTATTTAGGACCATTATTTCCGACGCGAGCGATTCTCATACATTTAAATCGGCTAATTTAAATTCGTTGACGAATGCGGATAGATCTCTGGAAGATGGATGGCAGGAAGAGGAGATTGAAGTCACGTTGGTGGATGATCGCATTAATTCAAAAGAGAATTCTTGTCCAGATTCTGGTGCAGCTAGCTATAGATCTCTGACAGTTGATGACGAACACAAAATCGCTGACGATTCAAATCGCAAAGAATGCGAAAGACGAAGATCAAGAACCAAGACGAATTCTCCATTCATTGTGAATCACATCAGCGAAGATGAAGACGTCGACGACGAAGATGATGATGATGATCAAGGTTTACTTGCTGCTTGCATTAACATTGGAATGCAAAACAACCGACACAGACAGTCCTTGAGGAGAAACAGCTTTGAGGAAGAAGAATTGCAAGCTGAGTGCAATCTCACGAGATACGAGACCAGCAATGAATTAAACCGAGTTGACAACAGTGTGCCGAAACTTCCTTCTAATGAACCATTAAAAAATGCACGATACAGTATGCAGGAAATGACATCAAGCACCGCCTATGACTACGGAAAGAATGAGCCGCTATCGTTGCCTACAACTCAACTCCAAACTGAATTTTCCTCTATCCCAGAAAAAATTTCCGATTCTGAAAACCCTGAATCTGAAACACCACAGTCTTCTTCAGAAGCCGTCATTTCCGGAAGTTGCGAGTCCTTCGATTCAGTCGAGCGATCAGAACATGCTCTCCTCGAATTTTGCATTCAATCCAGGATCCCCAAAGTAACAAGCGATTCCGCGAATGCATCTAATACTTCCCTAACTTCCAACGAACCTTCCACAAAGGAAACTATCGACACAGTTGAGGACATCAAGCCAAATGGAATCGGCGGAATGCAAGTTGAGGAAGCGATTATAATGAGCGAAGAAAACTCAAAAGTTGAGGAAGCTTACAGACGACAAAGGGATCCTGACGCGATGATTGCATCTTTAGACAGACTGACCGCAACGTTAGTTCAACAAACAGAAGCGATGCGCGAGAGAGATTCCAACATGAAGCAAAGTTTGCTGAGTGACACCTGGAACGAAGATTCTCCGAATGATGTTTCCTTCCCAAGTATCAGTGTCAGTGCTCCTCTTATTGCTTCCTTCAAAAGTGATGCTCAAGACGAACATATTCCAGTTTCATCTGTCATGACCGATTCGAGAATAATCGCCGAAGAGGCCATCAAAATCGCCGAGGTCGTGTCAGCGGAAGGAAACAATTCAGGCGCACTTTCTATTGATCTCGAGAATATCAATCCTCCATCTTTCATGGGTAGTTTGCAATCCTTAAGCGCAAGTTACAACATTGCTCCTGAAAGTGAAATCTACACGGTGAGAGATCGCGGTTTCTCGATTTCGACTCCACCTGGAAAAATGAGGAGTCCGATTTCCACAAGTCGCAAAAAGTCGTTACCTGCTGGTGTTGTTGCCAAAAGAGCTTTAAACTACGGTCAAAATCACACAAGTTTGGAGAATCTTTCTCAACTCGAAAACGTGAAACCTCCCTCTATGATGGATGAAGTTTTGGACATGGGGGATATGGAAAACAGTATGGTAAGCGTTGCAAGTATCACTTCCGAAATCGCCGACCGAGATCAATATTCTCATAGTTTGACAGGTAGCGATCCCGTTTACGATTTCGTAAAACCAGTAGCCAATGTTCTTTCGATGACGTGCATGAGATACGCTGAATCAATGCAGATGAGTGCCAACAACAGTTTGAGCGAGTGTCTCGAAAATATCAATCCACCTTCTTTGTTTAACGAAGTGACCGAAATGGACGAGTCGACCCTTGAGGGAAATTCTGAAACTCTTTGTAATGAAACTCTCTGCATTGATATCGATCTCCGGACCGAAGAGGCTTTCCAGATAGATAGAATTGAGGAAGTAGGCAATGATACTGACGAAGCCACAACTCCAATTCCTAGTGAATACAGTTCTGCCGATTCCACGCCGAAGAAGCGACTTCATAGAGGACATCTAACACCGAAACAAAAGCGACAATTGGCAAAAGAAAGGTATAAGACCTACACGATTGCTGCAGAGTTGGTGAAGAAAGAAGAAGAAGATAGGAGGAAACAAGAACAGGCTGAGAATAGGAAGAGTTCGCTGACTAAGTTAACGCCCAAGCAACGCAGACAAGAAGACAGGAATAGATTTCAAACTCAGGTTCTTGAGGCTCCCATCCTTCAAAAGTCACCAGAAACAGCAGTCAAGTCTGGGATTCCGAAATTTACCGGGAAGGGTAGTTTCAGCAGAGCGAACGAGCGGTACCGGACGAGAACGATAGAAAGTGACCTTCCTCAAGTGAAAGATGATCACCAAGTCCACACGATGTTAGAGCAAAATGCGAATATCGTTCTCAACACCTTGAGCGAAACCACAAAAGGTGAGGAGACACTTTTGGATTGTGAGACTCTATCTCTCGTCTCAAACGAATCAGGATCTGAACATTATCTCCAAATGCGTTTCGCCAACGGAGACAGAAGAAACAACATCCATCAGGAGAGCAGATCAAAAATATTTTCCTACGAGGCTCCTGAAGAAAGGCAAGAGTTGGAAGAGTCGGAAAGTGAAGATTCCGAGAAAGAAATCCCAGAACCAAAAGGTCCACGCATCATAAAACCAGGAACTCTCAGCAGAGATTTAAGCCTAGAGTCGAACGCGAGTCAATCCGAACCGGAGATTCCAAAAGCGATTCGAGGAAGAAGAAAGCCCTTGTATTCAAACCCAACTACGAGGAAATCAACTCCACAATCTTCACCTTCAAAACTGAATAGGAACAGTGCGATTCCAATCGGAAGGAGCAACACGTCTCCGATTGTTCGAGCAACAAGGGCTACAACTCTCAGACAAAATAACAATACTCCTCGGGAAGCTTCAAAGTCGAATAGTCCAAAACACACAGCAAATCTTGTAGGTGGTGATAAAAAAACATCTGCTGCAAATGCATCTAAAAGGAGTTCCATTCCCCAAAAGGGATCTTCTTTGACGTTCACCAAAGCCATGAAACGTCACAGCACGCCAGCTACAGCTCAGGAGGTGAAAACCGTAGTCCCGACGAAACCCCTTGAAAGGCAAGGAACTTTTACGAAAGATGAACCTGAGGTTGAAAACGCACCAACTGTTCCTTCAATTGCTTCACCTCTGAAAACAAAGATTGCCAAACCTGTTGTCGCGAGTTCCAAATCTTTGATCCAAAAACCTAAAGTTTCCAAGTTTCCAAATTCGAAAGTACCTTCACTGATTCCTTCAAAGAGGAATCCAAATTCTAGCGATAGCAGCATTCCTAAAAAGGTGACGACTTTGGGACAAAGGTCAATTAGCAATTCAAGTATTTCTCCTTTATTCCAGAAGAAGACAAAGGAAGCGACAAGCAAAATCGCGAGTCTCTGGAAGAAAGTGGAAGACAGTAAGAACAAACGGCCGGAAAAACCGGATACGAGGAAGTGGATTGCGACAAGCAACGGAACAATCCAAGACACGGTTGATGATGCACCAGCTTTCAGATTCTTCAGGAGTTCCACTTTCGAAGGGATGCCTAAAACTATTAGTGACTCCTCGATAGCACAGAAGGCATGTTCTCAGAATTCGTCTAGAATGGAGATGTATAATGGGATCAAGTATCGAAATTCCTGTGATCTGAGTGGTATTCCAGTGAAGCATCCGGAGCAGCAGAGCCAGGAACAAGTAGTGTTCAGAAGTCAGAGGAATTCTGATACCACCTCGGAAAGTGAAATCGACATTACCAAAAGAATTTCCCGACTTGGATCTTTCATCCGGGTTGATGATTCTTCATCTAAAGCGAGTTCTCCACTCCAAGGTGTGGCTGCCGCCGTTAGAATACCAGCTTCCGCGATTGTGCCGCCCTTCAATTACAATCCGCATCCAGAAAGTTCCCTGCAGAATGCCAAAGACAATTCTGAAGGAAAGATCGAAAATCAGAGTTTTAAGTCGGAAATTATCACCGCTTCGACCCGGGTCACGACAGTTTAAAAGGATCGAGAGTTCTGTTGTTTACCCTTACAAAAAAGTCCATTTTTTTAATTTTAAGAAATATACTATAGATTTATTTTGGAGAATACTGTTCATAAATAAAGAGAGTTTGTGATAAAAATGTTCGCGCCAGGATTGAGTCGAATTTAAAGGTTATGTTTCAGTGTGGCAGACATTTGAGCGGGAAATTCAACTTGTAAGATCTTTATATTTATGGACTTGTATAAAAGGGTTAGACAACTAGAGCCAATTAAAAGAAATACTTTTTCCTGTCCAATTCAGACTAGTCATTCTATTTCTGCTGGGAAGAGAACAATTATTTATACTATTTATTTACAATTCATCAACTCAAGGCAAATTTATGATTATCTTAAAAAAATTGCTTTCAAGTTTGCATTTGCAACTAAAGAATTCAAACTTTCCATGGAAAGTTATAAAACGCGTTGATTTTAAATGCTTGTTGGAAAAGTTACTTATTTTGTTGTTGTTTAATTTTTTTAAGTAAAGTCATTAAATCTATCAGAAACTGCGATTCATTAGCGAACAGTAGTCCAAGATGTACTTTGATTTAAAAAAATTTTAATAATAAAAACATTATATTTTGTTTGAACGTATTTCCAATAGGAGCGGGTGCCTAGTTTTTTTAATGCTGTAAGGTATCCAATGATCGTGACGGTCCCAATAATTGTGAAACTTGGTTATAATTTAAATAAATTGTTAAAAATATTTTTTTATGTATCATCTAATAATAAAATCCATTTATTTTTAGCATTTTATAATACTAAGTGAAAATTAAATGCATTAAAATTAAATAAAGGCAAGAAGAAAATTACTAAGGTCACGGTTCCCGGGACGTTTACCTGAGAATTATTTTAAAACGATTAATTTCATATTTTCATCGTTGTCAGGGATTTCACACTTGTTTTAAATTCCCCGGAAAATTGGAAATAGTGCTGAATTTACAAAATGGCAGTGATTTTCTTAGAATCAAAGAACGAAATACTCGTAGAGGAAAGAAGAGTTTGCAATTTTAATTTCGCATCAGGATTGAGTCTGATTTCGCAAATGTGGTAGAGATTTCAGCGCGAAATTTAAATGGAAAGATTTTCATATTTATGGATGCATATTTAGAAAATTTTGCACAATATCAAAAACTGGAAGAATAACTTTTCTCTGTAAACTTTTTTCGTATCCCATATTCTTTGAAAAAAAATTAAAATTTTTATTTTTCAGAAAAACAGCCGACATTTAAAAAATTTATATGTTCGTTTCAAAAGAGTGTGAAATCCCTCACCTCAAATCTGAATCCAATATATTGAGTGTACCACTTGGACTATAATTAAAATTTGGCTATTTGGATAAGAAAATAAAATTTGAATCAATTTGAACAATTTTATTTGCTTATCTAATTAACAAAGTGTCTCTTTTTTAATCCCTTACGCTTCAGCGTTTCTGATGGAGAAAATACTCGGCACTTGAGCCGATAGCATTTTCATTTTTCTTCAGATTCATGGATACAGTTTATTTTTTAAATGAAATACTTCTTTGCATTCGAGTAGGCGGTTACTTTAAATTGTAGTCCTCGAGAGCCGGTGCTCCGGGTCTAAGATCTTGATAGATTTTTCATGTTGTATATATTATGAAATACGTCGATAAATTCCAGACTTACTCATTGATCTTAAAATTTCGTCGTACATGATATACTGATTGTACTAGACTATTTATTCAATTCTGTATATAAAGATCCGTGAATAAAAAGTAGGAAGGATAGTGATAAGCGCAAGTATAGAGTACGTAAAGCTTGTTGTTTTACATTGATCTTAGAGTAAATAAAAATAATCGTATACGCGATTAGACCCTTTAATTTTTATCAGACGTGCTTTGTACGTTTTCGAGTGTAAACAAAGGAACTATGAATTAATTCCTTGTAAAGACTGATAGCAAAGCATTAGGAGAAAGATGATTTCACTTGAAAATCTGTATTATCATTCGAAAGCAACTGTTAAACCTAAAAATATAAGGACTTGCAAACGCGACCTAAGTTTCTAGTCTAGTTTCAATAAATGCGTACCGCAGGAAATAGCTTATATATTTTGAGGATGTGACATACCGAACTCATATGATATAAGAAAAGGCAATGTATTTATATATGTAATTTGATTAAATTCGCGTATTGGCCAAATTACGCTATATTTTTTCATTTCTCGTGTTCGTTAGATAAAATCAATTTCCATGTTTATTGGTCATTCTTTTGATCTTTTACGTTTTTTAATGTGTATACTAATTCTAAGAGTTCGACGTTATTGTACATAATTATTGTTAATTTCCTCCTCTCGTGTCATCTTTCCTTCTATCTTTCCTCCTAACCTGCGTGTAGAAAAATGTCGATTTCCTAATTTAGAAGGAAATTACTCGACGTGGTCAAGTCGTTATTTCGATCCTTTTCCAGTTCGGATTAATTCAATTTAATCCTTCCAACTCGGATGCCCAAGGATCCTTTTAGTTTGATCTTTTAGTTCGAGTTTGAAGCGAATTTGGTCGGTACTCCGAACATTATGTGTAACTTCTTAATAGCGTACTTAGATACTTTTACCATAGGGTCTTTTATCTATTAATCCCTGAGTTTGTCGGATACTTTAATTCTTTGTATATTATTGATTATAATTAAACAATAAATTCGCAGCTAAATCGCACATCATAAGAGAGAAAATTAAATTACCTTTCCCATGTGATGGATGTCAGGATAGCAGTAAATATTTTTGTATAAAAATGTTTATTTTTAGTAATGTACAGAGATGAGTTTATAAAGGATGCTCGTAGAGATTAATAGACTTATCTTCAGACACAGATGCAATCATGTTGTTCTTACTACAATGATACTTCACTGACCAAACCTTAAAAAAGAAAGAAAATGATTTAATATATTAATATTTACAACATTCACAATCCGTCCTCCTTTTTCTCATATTTTCTCTCTTTTTCCCATCCCCACTCCATAAATTTGAAAAATTAACTAAAAACATAAAATCGAGAATTTCGACCCAATTTCCCGTTTACCTCCTTTTTTACAAGATTTCGATTAATTTCTTCATGAGTTATTTTTTGACCGGGAATTTTACAAATAAAAAAAAAATTTGTCCAAATTTGATTTCAACAGTTTCTCAAACAATCACTTAAATTTTTACCTTCTTTAATTATGATATTCAGTTTAAAATGCGTAATTCAAAAATCTTTCACTTACAAATTTTGTATTCTGGATTTTAATTTTTAAGAGTACATTTTTCCTTTAAAGAATTTTAAAGTGCAGTTTCAAAAACTTAAAAAATTAAAAATTAGGATGTTTGAAATCGAAAATTTAAAATAAAAAATCTTTTTAGTTTATTAAACAAATATTACCTGCAATTATTTTTAAATTAAACTTTACATTAGGGATTAACAAGCAAATAATATATTTTTCAAAACGTGTCGGTATCAGATCAAAATTTAAGAATTTCCCGATTTTGCCGTTGAAAATTAAACGGTTTCAATTAGAAAATCTTTAGTAGTTAAATAAATGCAAACGCCCTATTCAAACTTTTTAAACTATTTTCAATTCTAAAATAACTTCTAAATAATATATTCGTAATTAAAGGATTTCATTAAATTTAAAATATTGTTTATATATTAAATATTACAAACTAGACAAAAAACTCAACTTTAAACGTTACAATTTAAATGGTTCTATATGAAAACATTTAATTTATAAGTAAAATTTTTGAACTTGGATGTATAAAAAATATTGAACACCTATAATTTCTTTAAAAAATCGAGTAATTTGAAGAGATATTTATAAGGTCTGAAAAAATGAAAAATTAATTAAAAATCAGAAATGATTTTAAATCATTTAAACAAAGTGCCCACGGCTTAATTTAAAACATAATATAGATTTGTGTAGGTATCAGAACAAAAAATTTAGAAGCTTATTAAGAATTATTAAATGCTTTACAAGAATAAAACCCATTTTCTTGGGATTCCTAGGAAAATTGAAAGCTACTTGTTCTGACAAATATATTTAAAGAGAATATTTGAAAAGATTTGTGAAATTCTCAAAAAAAAATCTGTCAGATTTTAAGCAAACATTTAAAAATGTTAAGGATTAAAAAAAATTGGAAACAATTTTAATCATTTTAAACAATATTTAGACGTTCTGATGAAATTTCAAAAATTTTAAATATGCATTTTTTAACTATTTATAATAAAAATAATTTAACTTTTCATTTTATAAGTGTTCAGTTTATAACTAAAATGTAATCGTTTATTTTTTAATACTTCTGGCTTAAAATTGCTTAAAATGATTTGCAGCTCAATTTTTATGGCTTCAAATTAAATTTTTTTTAGTTTTAGACTTTCAATTTTTGAATTTCTTTGGCCGTTTAGAATGACGACAGTGAAGAAAATATTAATTAAATTAAAATTAAAACGCTTCAAATTTCTGAACATTTCAAGTAATAATATTGCATTTTCATCCAAATACGTTTTTAAGTTTTTAACAAAATACTTGAATTTACAACCAAAACGATGAATTTTCAGCCTAAAAGATTATTTTAAAATAAAAAATACTAACTTTTATAAAAAAGACGAATTTTCAACCATTTTTTTTCAACCAAGGGGTTGCATTTTTAACCAAGAAGTGTGATTAACATAAATGAAGAATTTTCAACAAAATAAATCAATTTTCAAACCAGAGATGAGTCTTCAAAAAAAAAGATTATTTTTAACCAAGTAGTTAAATTTTCATTTTAAAAAGTTGAATTCTTAACGAAAAATAAAATACATTTTTTAGTTTTAAATAAAACTAGCAGAATTAAAAAAATACCAATGATGTAGATTTTGAAACCCAAAAAGATGAATTTTTCCACCAAAGAAAATTATCCAGTCAAGAAAGAAAAAAAAATCAACCAAATTGTTGAATTTTGAAGCCAAACTGACGAATTTCAAAAAAAGTTTGTTCTCAAACAAATATGTCGTGGAATTTTCTACGAAAATAGTGGAATTTTTAACCAAAAATGATGAATTTAACAAAACTGTTGAATTTTCAACACATTAATTCAATTTGCAAAAAAATAATAAAATTGTTACCCAAAAAAAAAATCTTAAACAAAAATAGAAAATAGTAGAAGTTGCAACTAGTAAAAAGGAACTTTAATTTAAAAATAGAAAGGGGAATACAGGAAAGACTGTAATAATAGTAAGAATGTAATAAACATGTAAAACAGCATGATGATGACCCTCTAATAATGTATAATTAATTGGCAGTTGATTGTTATATAGCGTGGTTTTACATGTTAGCAAACAGCGTATATAAAAAATTGTTATCTTCCTATTATTGTTGTTTTTGTGAATAATAATTGTTTAATTTCGGGTTTTCATATCAATCTTTTTTTAGCTGCCATTAAAAAAGGTTTCGATCGTCTAATATAATAAAAGAAGTAACTTTTTCAATAAGTTCTGTTTTTAATATTATTTCCTTCTTGTTAACTTAGAAAAATAGTTCGAACAACTCAGGATTTTGTACTGAAAAGAATACACTAGAAAAAATTTGATGAGACTGAGAAAGCAAAATCTACGACGGATAAAAATAGATTTAAAAAATTCAAACAACACTTGCAATTTTGTTGTTTATCCTTATTACAATCTTTGACCTTCTAAGATTCACGAAATACCCGCATGATAAAAAAAGTTCTTAACAATGAATAAAATTCCGTTTAAATCCCCCTTTTTTCGGAAAAAATCCCCTTTTTACCTAATATTGAACTACTGAACCGCTGTGATCCTTGATATAGAATTTAGATACATATTTGAAAACTTACTTGATCAGTATGTTCATGGAAAGTGTGTAAACATTGTCTTTGAACCAAATCCCAGACTTTCACAGTGCAGTCGGAACTGGAGGAAGTAAATTTTGTTCCATTCGGTGCAAACGACACGCCAAGAACCCAAGAGGCGTGACCCGACATCGTTCCAGCTACATTAGCGTCTTTTCTATATTAAATAAAAATTTCAATTGATTAATTACAGGTTTGCTGCAGAAGCTGATTTTAAAATTCAATCCCTTTTCACGGTTTCCCAGGTCTAGTATTGGAAAAACATCCAGTCATTTCTATTCAATTTCTAACATTAAGATAAATCAAATGACAAAAAATTTTATGGAAAAAATTAATCCAGGTTTAAGGAAACTGTTGTGGAAGTTGACAATTTCAAAATAGCACTAACCAAAAAATTTCACTAGGCTTGACTGCGGATTGCGATAAAAAATTCAATTTTTAGTTTAAACATAAAATCATACTGCCGAGATACGCATTAAGTTCGTGAATACGGGTAAAAAAAATTGTATGTAAAAAAGTTTGCCACTTCCGAAAAAATCAACCAAGAAAATTTTGAAATTAAATATCATGGACTTTCAAAATCGGATTTGAATAGCGATAAAAAACGATTTTTTAATTTGTTTCAAAATTAAAACTTGCCCCGAGATATGGGAATGCTAATTGAGAATAAGAACTGTATAATCTAAAAAATAATTCTTTTCCGATAAAATCAAATTTAAAGATCGCGGCATCACATTATCACGAGTATTTTTTGCTAAAAAACGTTAAAAAAAGAACAT
Source organism: Druon quercuslanigerum (assembly GCA_010014905.2). Taxonomy (NCBI): domain Eukaryota; kingdom Metazoa; phylum Arthropoda; class Insecta; order Hymenoptera; family Cynipidae; genus Druon; species Druon quercuslanigerum. The sequence goes on from JAAAKG020010213.1 coordinate 16,499, forward strand.
GTATTTAGTTCATCATATGATGATAATTTTATGAAATACCAGTGCTAAAAGATTAAAAAAAATATTTTTGCGTTAACATTGTAACTAAACTCGTAAGGAAATAAAAAAAAATATTATATCTCAACTTTTCTACAAACAGCTACAAAATAGCCACAATATTCTAAGCAAAAATATGAAAATCTACAATCGAAGAATAGATTTAGTTTTTGATCATTTTTAATAGATTTAAAAAAAAATTCGGAATTTTTACCAAAAACACCGAAAATTTACGATTTCCGAAAGCTGTTTCTACTATTTTCTTAACTAGCTTTTCATAGATTTTCTTATAAAACTATACATTTATACACATAATTATGAGGAAATACTATTTTCTAAGCAAAAATGTAAAAATCTGCAACTTAAAAATTGAAGGTTTACTTCATCATAATTTTTTACAAGAAGGCTTTGTTTTTAAGGAATTAAAAATTTCGACAAAGTTTACTGGATAAGCAATTACATATTTCTATGAAAAATTAGGAAAATTTAGAATCACAAATTTATTTTATTATTGAATTCTAAAAAATTTGAACTAATATTTTTACAAATGTTTGAAAAATCTAGAATTATAATCATAATAATTTTATGATTAGGACATAAATTTGTATAAATTTGAAATTTCAAATTCAAGTATTAAAATAATTATTGAGACCTTAAAGTAACTGCGGATACAAAAAATGCAGTCATTTATCAAATTTCATGACTTTTTCTGGTTTTCCAAAACTTTTTCAAGTGTTCCAGGTCTTGTTTTTAATTGAAATTTCGAATACATAACTTATAATTATTTTAAAAACTTACATATCATAAAGTTTCATATGTCCGTCATCGGATGCTGTCAGAAGCAACTGCGAGTCTGGCGAAAAACAAAGAGATCTGATAGGCATCGCGTGTCCTGTAAAAAATTAATATTTAAGAAACCATATAAAATACAAAACAAGTTTTAGAAAATTTACCTTCTAAAGTTCGCAAGACTTTTCCATAAGCCACGTCAAAAATATTGATGATTCCATCGATAGCACCGCTTGCGATATATTTCCCATCCGGACTCTGATAAAATAATTTTTTTACAAAATCCAATGTAATATTTAATACTCCAAATTTAGGTACAGGACTTAGATCGACTGGAAGGCTACTTGAAATACAGATGAATTATAATGTGAATGTTCATTTTTTAACAAAAAAAGATCATTTTCAACGAAGACAGATGAATTTTCAACCAAATAATTTAATAAACAAAATTATATTTTTCAACCAAACAGTTGCGCCGCAAGGAACTTTTTTAACTTTTCACTTTAAAAGAATTAGTTAATTAAATCTAATAAATAGATAATTTCTTTAAATAATTTGTTGCTGATGTAATATTATAAGTTTATACTTTGTAATTTTAAAGATCAATATTCAACCAAAACGCTTACTTTTTCACCTTAAAGATGAATTTCAAATCCATAAAGACGAATTTTCTATTAAAAAAAAAAAAAAAACAGTAAATGGTTGAAAATCTGAAAAGGCTGAAAGTGTTCAAACAAACAGTTTTAATTGTAGTTAAATTTATATAAAAAAAATTATTTTCAACCCACGCAATAAATGTACTTTGAATCAAAACAGACGAATATTCGCAAAAAGATTAATTTTTAAACAAATACTTTCATTTCCAAAAGATAGATTTTTTTAGACACCTTAAAAATTAATTTTCGATTCACAAGGACAAATTTTCTACCCAAAGAAACATATGCAAAACAAAAAATTGAATTTTCGATTAGAAAATAATAAAATATAATAAATAATAATAAAATCAAAATAATTAAATTTTAAACAAAATATTAATCGATTTCTATCAAGAAAGATAAAGTTTGAACTAAATATTTGATTTACAATAACAAATTTCAACCAAAACTTGGATTTACAAGCAAATGGTTAAACTTTCAACCAAAACAGATGAATATAAAAAAATATGAATTTTGCACCAAATAGATCAAGTTTCATGCCAAAAAGACGATTTTGTTTAGACGAACGTTAAATTTTCAAGAAACAAGTCAAATTAAAAACATGGATGATTTTTGCCAAAGTTTGAAATGTATTTTTGACAAAAAATATGAGTTTTTAACAAGATAGTTGAATTTTCTACCAAATTATTAAATTTTCAACAAAAAACTTTAAATACGGATTCACGAAATTAGAAATTGCTCTATTTTAAACGCTATTAATTTTTTATTTTCTATGTATAAAGCTTTGATGAAAAAATTATTCAGTTTTTAATCTTCTGCATTAAAATGGTAAGATTTTCTCTATTTTTGAATGTCAATTTATCAGTTTTATTGTACTTCAAATTGAAACTAAGTGTAGAGAAATTCTGAGAAAAACGAAAAAAGTCGATTTGTCGCATTTTTCTTCAACAAATCAGAAAGTCACTTTTTTTCAAGTCGAAAAATCGCACGATCCGAGTCCTGAAATATATACAAGAAGGAAATTTCTAACTCACATAAGCGACGCTGAGAGTGAATTTCCCGCCTCTTGTATCTAAAGTCTGTTCTTGTTTGCCACTTTCTGCTCCGTACATATTTATTTTACCAGCATGGCTACCAGAAACGATGAATTTATCGTCTGGAGAGTAAACGACAGTCCAAATATCGACTGGACCAACTTCTATGGTTTGCAGTTTTTCACCAGATTCCAAATCCCATAATCGAAGACTTGAATCTAAGGAACTGGAGGCGCATTCTAGAAATTTTTAAAACCTTCTTACGATTGACTTAATAATAAATGTAGAAAAGAAAGTTAGATTGAGAAATTGTGATACTTGATTTCACTTGTAATAATAATTGTTATACTTACTTGTGCCGTCAGAACTTACAGCTACAGACACAACACCAAGAGCGTGTCCTGTTAATTTATGTTTTAATTTCAAACTTCCGTCCTTATGTTCCCAAACCTTGACTGCATCATCCAACGAGCCTGTTACTACGTATTCTTTTTCCTCGTCGTTTGAGCGCATCGAATCTCTGTAAATGTAATATCAATATTCTTATATAATTAGGCGCCTAGGCTCGATTAAGTTCAACCCAAAAGCACATCCAGTTTATCTTTTGAATGAGTTTCTGGGATGCCCATCGGTTGTTTTAAGCCAAGAAAGAAACAAAACGTACTACACGTTTTTAAGGGAAAAGATTTTTTCATTTTTAACCATTAAAAATCTCATTTTTCTCAAAAACGATACAAAGTGTGCATAGCAGTTCATAGTTCAAAAATGTTCCGCTTCCTATAATCTATTAAACTGTACCGATTCCAGATGTTTATAATGTTTATTTCAATACATTTTCCCAAAAATATAGCAAAATTGATAAAATTCGACTAAATTATCAATTTGGATTAACGAACTTTCACGTCTTATTCTTAAAAACGTTTATTTTTGATTCACTGTCGACGTAAAGGTTTTAGCTCTAAAATTGAAGAAATGTAATTTTTACCTATTAAAAATTTCATGTTTCTCGAAAAATATGCAAATTATTAATAGAAGTTCATAGTTCAAAATTGTTCAGCTTCCTGAAATCTACGAAAATGTACCATTACTAAATGTATATCAAGAATTAATTATAGCGTCTAATTAGCATTTAATGTGACGAATATTCAGATTTTATTTTTAAAATGAATATTCAAACTCGTCCCCCATCCTGAAATCTATTCAATGATACCCTCACCAGGCATTTATCTTGTATATCTGAAAAATCACAAGTCGATTTTTATTGATTTTTTCTAATTTTTTATTAATTTTATCAAATACACAATATAAATAGGGTATCATTTTATATACTTAAGTAGGGGTAACGAGTTTGAATACTGGTTCTCAACTATAACTTTTTTTAAAACAAGATATACATCTGATAAGAGAACATTTTTATATAATTCAGGAAGCTGAAAAATTTTGAACTCTGAACTGCTACACCTATTTTGTTTTGTTTTCGAGAAAAATGGGATTTTGAACCGGTAAAAATTATATTTCTTCAATTTTAAATGTAAGAACCAATTTTATTTTATTTTGAAGCTCAGGAATCTTCTTATCTCGTGGAGCATGTTTTTCACAGTCAGCGAAATAAATAAAAAGTCGATTCTGATCGATTTTGTTTATATTCTTGGAAACCTTTATAGAATTAATCAATGTAGGCAGCTGGAAAGGATACAATGTAACAGAGTTAAATTTTTTATTAAAAACGCGTACTACGATTTTGTTGTCTCGGCTCAAAATAACCAGGGAAACATTTTCGAGACACTTAAGAAAGAGAAACTAGATGTGCAAGTACTTTTGGGTTGAACTTAGCGGAGGCGTGTCTAGTAAAATTTCGTTTTTAAATTACCGGTTAATTCCCCGATCGAAATTAACTTTTTCACCGGTTTTTTCTTGCGATACGTGTGTCAATTTCGCGCATCATAGGGGTCGGATCGACCAGAAAGCTTTAAAAAAAGTCGCGCTCAGAGTGTCAAATTTTCATTTTCATCATACGGACTGATCAACTTTCAACCAAAAAGATCATTTTTCAAGCAAGAAGATTATTTTCTACCAAAAAGAAGTTATTTCAACAAATTACACGAATATTCAACTAAAAAAGATAAATGTCAACCAAATATTTAATAGATAACATTTCAGTTAAAAAAATTAATGTTCAACCAAAAGATGAACTTTGAACTAAAATTACAAGGCTTCCACTAGACTCATTGAATTTATAACCAAAAAGATTAAAGTTCAATCAATGATATAAATTTTGAACTAAAATGATGAATCTTTAATTGGAATAGTTGAGTTTTCAACCAAGAAGGTAGATTACTAGCAAAAAAGACGAGTTTTCAACTTAAAAAAGATAAATGAAAAGATGCACTTTTGACGAAAATCAAGGAAATTCAATTAGAATAGCAACTATATTTTTAGTTAAAAAGTAAATAATTAACATTTTTTTAATTGTTACATTTTCAAACAAAGTGATGAATTTTCAACTAAAATAATTAATCTCTTAAATAGAATAATTGAATTTTAAAACAAAAAGATGAATTCTCAACTAAGAAGATTTTAAAAAAGGTAGAATTATCAAGTGGAAAATATAATTTTGCAACCATAAATGGAATAGTTCAATTTTTATCTGGAAAAATTAGTATTAAACCAAAGAGATGAATTTCAAACTAAATTTATGGATCGCTCAACTGCAATAGTTACATTTTCAGTAAAAAAAATTAATTTTTAACGAAAAAAAAACATTTTTCAACAAAATATTTAAAGTTTTAACTCGAACTTCAGTAAAAAAAAATCATTTTTCAACCAAAGAAAAGACAACTTTTGAACAAAAAAAACTCATTTGGAACCAAATAGATGAATTTTTAATTAAAATGATGTATCTTCAACCTAAAAATTACCTTTTAACAAAACAGGTTAACTTTAAACCAAGTACGCAAATTTTCATTCAACCAAAAAAGATTTTAATTTTTAATTAAGAACAGTTGTATTAAAGTAAAAAATACGACTTTTCAACATGAATTGAATTTCCATGTAACAAATAATTTTTAGTCAAGAGAGAGAAAAAAATTGAAAACAGTTGAATTTTTACGAAAATAAGTCAATTTTTAACCAGATTCTTGAGTTTGCAACTGAAAACGATCAATTTTCAACCAAAAATAGAACAGTTACATTTTCTGTTAAAAAAATTATTTTAAAACAAAAGAAAAAAATAATTTTCAACAAAATAGGCAAATACAGTAATATGAAGTTATACTTTTGCAAATGAAGCTTCAATATGATCAAATTTTTTATAAAAGATTAATACACATTTTCATACAAAATGTCTAATTTTCAACAAAAATTTCGAACCTTCAATTGGAACTGTTGAATTTTAAACCAGAAAGATAAATTTTCAACCAAGAAGATTAACGTTTACCAAAGACGACGAATTTACAAACAAAAAATATAATTTTTCATCCAAAAATGGAACAGTTGAATTTCTAGTAAAAAAAATTAATGCTCACTAAATGAGATAAATTTGAACTAAAATGATAGAATATTCAACTGGAATAGTTACAGTTTCAATGCAAAAAAATTAATATTTACGAAATATTAAGATCTCAAACAATGTGATGAATTTTAGACTGAAATGATGAATCTTCTACTGGAATAGTTGAATTTTAAACCATAGAGATGAACTTTCAACTAAAATGAAAAAATCTTTAACTACAATAACTGAATTATCAACCAAAAAGATTTTTTTTAACCAAGACTATTGATTAAGCACGCGGTAGAACAAATTCCCTGACTTTCAAGAAAATTCCCTGACATTTCCAGGTTTTTCCAGGTATATAAAAATTCTCTGAAAATTCCAGGTTCTCCCGGTAGGATAGACACCCTGCGCAGGGAAAATAAAAAAATCTCATCATTCAGTTTAAAGGATTCTGAATCAGGCTTTAAAATATTTATTTCTGAACTGTTAAACTTGTTAACCTGGATATTTTTTAAAGGGGAGAATTTTATAATTTACATTCATTTTAAACTTCAGTAACATTGATTTTGAAAAATTGTAAATTGAAATTAATCAGCAATGAAGGCTTTATGTTTGAGACTTGGAGACTGTATAATTTGAATATAAAATTATTAATTTTTTAATAATTTGGACTTCACAAACGACAATGATCTCTAATAATAGGAAACAAGGTGATTTTTTACAAAAATAGGATAATAATAGAAGAATAAATTCGTTAAAAAAAGTAATATAGATTCAATATAAAAAGTTTTAAATTTCTATAAATGTCTAGTCGAAATATATAGTACATTTTCAAAAATTTACACGAATTTCTAACCAAAAGAGATAAGTTTTTAACAAAAGAGCTGAGTTTTCAAGTTAAAAAGTCGAATGTTTTAAATAACGATTGACTTTTGAACCCAAAGGATTATTTTTAATCAAACAGTTTTTAAAAAATCGATCAAACAGTTGCGTTTATAACCAAATCTTTCAAATTGAATGAAAGCATTTAATTATGAATCTATTTATTTGAAATTATTTTAAGATCGAAAATAGTTAGTGAAATAAATTATTGTTCTGTTTTTAACACTCGAACTACAGTCCAATTTTAAAAATGCTAAATTAATTTATATTTACAGTTTATCAACTTAAAACGATTAGACTTAAATAGTCTTCGATACTCAATTTTTTATTTCAATAAATTCAAAATGTACGCTTAAACATGATGAATCAAAATGTAAAATTTTCAAAGTAAAAAATTTCAGAACTACCATTAATTATAAAATAAATGTTTTTATAATTAAAAAATAAAACAATGGAACTAAATTTATTCTTATTTCCCGGGCTCAAAAACTGTCAGTCACTTCCCGGGTTTCCCGGTCCAGCGGTCACATTGATTATATTAATTATTTAATCAATACTGACCTTGAGTCTTCATTATCAGGTTGACTATCCTTTTTTCGCTTGGGATAAGCCCAAGCACACGTCCAAATGCTCTCTTCATGTGCATTTTCACTTTTGTGTATCAGCGAAAACTACAATAAGAAAAAGTTCGAGTATGAATCAATTATTATTAAAATATATTATTATTATTATTATATATAATTTTTTTCAAAAAACTTTTTGAAATTTTATAAATATTAATTTAAATTTTAAAATGGTTACAAATTATTATTATTTTGTCTTCCGGCAATATAAGCCCGATTTTAATTTCCTCTTACAGCTTTATATGACTAAGATTTTTGGTAAAAATATATTGCATTTTCAAAAAAAAAAAAAAAATCGTTACATTTTCAACCAAAGAAGATTTTCAACCGAAAGAAACTGACTATTGGACAAAACAGTTGCATCTTGAACAAAATAAAAATTCCAACAAAAAGAAAAAATATTAAACCAAAAAACATTATTTTTTAACGAAAAATTTAATAGGTGACACTTTAACCAAAAAAATATTTTCTTTCGAAATCAAAAAAAGCATAATTTCCTATAAAAAAGACGAATTTTCATTAAAATTGTTACATTTTCTACTAAAAAGAACAAATTCAAATTAAAAATATAAATTTACAACGAAAAAAGGAATAGATAAATTTTTATTTCAAAAAATTCCAGCAAGTTTAAAAGTTTATCTCTGGCAAAATATGCTGAAATACAAAATTAGTCAAGTATTTGTCTTTTGAAAAAATATGCAACATTTTCATTTTCTATTCCAGCATATTATGCCGAATTTCAAGTTTCTCCTCCTGCATCCTTTATCGCAATTAAATTCTAAATGATTATGCAAAACTTCAGAGTATTTATGATAAATTCCAAAAAATGTTTTTGCCGACAGCTTCCACCGAAGTGAAGGTAGCTGATGGCTGAATTGAAAATACGTAATTCAACGAATTATTTAAAAAATGGTTGATAACAAAGTTGCACAGACTTTTATCCTAATAATTTGTAAAATTCCGGGTCAAAAAATTAATTCACTGTCATTTTCGAACCCCGCAAAAAATACGTAGAAAGGTGGATTCCGGTTGATTCTACAAACTCATTTATTATATAGTTTATGACACTAGAAGAAATTATCCTAAAGGAATTGGACCAATTTTGACTAGCTTTTTTTGTTGCGGGGTCCGTTCTGAAATCTTCGAAATCTTAACATTTTTTGTGAATACTTTTGATGAAATATTCCATATCATTGTGATGTTTAAAATTTTTAGAAATATTTTGAAATCGGGTATACTGTACACGCAAAAGTTGAGTGCTAAACCTGTCAATTAAAAATATATTTTCCCAAAATAACATAATGTTAGAAGTTAAACAGTACAATAAGAAAGGAAGTCTCTCGTCCTGAAATTCTCGACGAGTAGTAAAGTATTTTTCATAAGCTTGGCCAATTATAAAATAGCAGGTGTCTAAATCAAATATCTGTCAGCAAACCTATCTTCTCTTTTCATTAATTTTAATGTGCAGTCTCATAATATTTTTCAATCCTTTCAATCAACTGATGACATTTTATAACAAAAATATAACCTCAAAATGACTAAACATCCACTTTCTAATAGATTAAAAATCCAGAATTTCCCCTAAAATATTAAAAGAAGCCAGTAAGAAAATAATAATATAAAGAGAACATTTTGGTACAGTCGGCCGAATTCATAAAAATTAAATTCAAAGTGTCTGCATATTTTTTAACCCGGCCGCAAAAATGTTTCTATTTATAGGTTAGGATTTCTTATCACTTACCATCCTCTTGAAAGATATATATTCGGGTTTAAATCATCAGCAATATAAATTCACTTTTATATAATATCAATAAGTCTGTCTAAAAAACGAACTCTATTTCAAATCCTTTTCTTTTTCAATATATTGTTTACAGCTCGTTTTGCGGCGTTGACGGCAAAGTTTATTTTGTGATTTTGTGCGCGCACAAACCGGAAACATATGACTGGAAAAGCGGAAAACTCTAATAAGAGACGTGATTTAAAAGGACGAATAATATATAGAAATATGATCTGGTGATTAATTATTGATCCTTTAACTTAATAAATAAACAAAAATTCCGGTTATGTTCGACTGATATGGTTAATAAATAAATAAATAAATAAATAAATAAATGTATAAATATATATATATATACATATATAATTTAAAAAAATATTTGGTTTTTTGCTCTGCGCATGCTTACAACACAGACGAAGCACGCAGACCACGTCACGTCAACCAAAGAGAAACACAGAAACTGTACGTCATTCTCCAAGTTCGTGTTTCGTCATTTTTTGTCACTTTGTTCGTTGTATATTTGTCTTTATCAGGTTATCATTAATTCTTGTGTCCGTGCTCATGACGTAACGTGAAGTTTCATTTTTGTAAAGCTGGAGAGAGTGATTTATTTACTTTTTTGCTAAGTCACAGGACTGTTCCCAAAATAGACGAACGTGAGGACATTTTCCCCATTTTCGTGTTAAAACTGTCATGGACAGCAACAAAGATGAGGCCGAAAGGTGCATGGAATTTGAGGAAAAACATCTCAGGGATAAAAAGTTCGACGAGGCTGAGAAATTCCTCAGGAAAGCCCAAAAATTATTTCCTACAAAGAGGGTCGAAGGTATGCAAAAAAGAACATTAAAACCACTTTTTAACATCTTTTCAGTACCAGCTTTAGATAATAAATTACAAGTTAATAAAATGAGTCTTAAATGGTCTTAAGAAGGATCATTATTCTGGAACCTTGAACGTAATTCAATGCATTGCTTTTTTGTGATTTTTCAGATTTATTGTCGAGAGTATCAATGCTTTCCAAGCAAAATCAAAAGACAGAACCTGAACCAGAACTTAGGAAACGACAAACCACTGCTAAAGAAGGAACTCAACAAGCTACTGCTGAATTCTCCAAGGATCAAATTGAGCATGTCAGAAGGTAATTTCCGTCAATTCTATTTTATTAATTACCAAAGTGTCCGCCCTACCTGCAATTGTCAGGATATTTTTATATGCCAGGAAAAATTTGGAACTTTCGAGGAATTTTGTTTAGTCAGGGAATTTTTTCGAGAGCATGCTTAATTTTCTTTTAAATTGAGTAACAATGATAATAATGTATTTTACTATTTTGTTGAAAATTTGTTTCGCTTTTTGATAGGAAGTTAATCTCTCTTGACTGAAAAATATTTCTTAGTTGAAAATTTAAGTCATGTTGAAAAGTCATATTTTTAGGTTGAAATATCAACTTCTATATTTTTCGTTCAGAAATCACCTTTTTTGAAATGAACATATAATTGCTTGGTTGAAAGTTAAACTCTTGTATTAAAAATAACTTTTGTTGATGAAGATTCATCATTGTAATGGAAAATTCATCTCTTTGGTTGAAAAATGATCTATTTTTTTAGGGGAATTTTTTCGAGCTTGTATTTAAATAATAATCTTGGTTAAAAATTAATTTTGTGGGTTGAAAATTGAATTATTGTAGTTACAAATTTATAATTTTAGTTGAAAATTCATTTTTTTGTTTTAAAATTTAACTTTGCTCGTTGAAGATTCATCATTTCATTAAATGTAAAAAAAATGTGTTAAGTTTTTTGGTTAAAAATTTATCTTTTTGTTTGAAAATTGGTCTCTTCCAGTTGAAGATTTATAATTTTAGTTGAAAATTTATCATTTCGATTGAAAGCTTGTTTTTCTGTGGAAATTTTAACTTTTTAACTGAACATTTAACTACGTATTCCATTTTTGATTAAAAATTAATCGTTTGTATTTTACAATTCAACATATTGGTTAATTTTTAAAAAATAAATGTATATATTTTGTTTGTTTTAACTATTTGTTTAAAATTTTTCTTTTAAGTTCAAAATTCATGTATTTTGTTGAAAAATCATATTTTTGGTAGAAAACTAGTATTTTTTTTTAAATTAATCTTTGTGGTTAAAAATAAAAAATTCCAGTTAAATATTTATCATTTTAGTTGAAAATACATCTTTTTGGTTGAAAAATTTGTTGAAATTTAAACTCTATTATTAAAGTTGACCTATGTGGTGAAAAAAATGTCATGTATTTTGTTGAAAATTTTTATTTTTTTAGTAGAAAGTTAATCTTCTTCTTTAAAAATCATATTTTTTGGTTACAAATTAAATTATTCTTGTTAAATATTCATCATTTCAGTTGAACATTCATCTTTATGTTTGAAAATAAGAGTACTTAGAGGAATATTCAACTATTTCAGTTATAGATTAATTATTTTTACTTGAAGAAAATTCATCTATTTGCTTTAAGTTCAACTTATTTTGATTGAAAACTGATATTTTTAGTGTTTTGTTGTAAAGTCGTCGTTTTAGTAGAAATTAATTGTTTAAAAAAATGCCAAAATGTTTGAATGGCATACAAAAAAACTTTTGTAAGGTTGTGTCCTTAATCTAGGCACTTAAAAACAATTAGTTTGATGATTTCAAATTAAAAAATATATTTTTCATCTCTAAAAACACTTTTGTCGTAAGATACAAAAGCTTTGTATTGACATTTCCAGCATTTTACTTTAATAGTTTAAAATAGCTTAAAGCTACTTGTTTTGGGAATAGGAATTCTTTTACTCTTTTAAATTTATTGTTTCTCGAAAACTTTTTTTGTATATTTATTTATTATAATTTATACCTTAAATTATTGTTTAAAAATGTTAAGAAATAGTAAATATTTCCGAATTAAAAAGAACAGTAGTATGGTTATAGATTTGAGGGAAAAATGTCGACAGACAAAATACACGCAAAAAGCGAGCGAAACACACAAGCTTCAATCTGCAGAGGATGAATGAATCGTAGATTATTATAAGCGATAAAAATAAATAATAATTCCTACAAAGTACATTAATTTCCTTATAATCTTCAATTAATTTTTCAGAATTAAAAAGTGCAAAGATTATTACGAGATCTTGGGAGTGACCAAAGAAGCAACAGACAGTGAGATTAAAAAGTCCTATAAAAAATTAGCTCTCCAATTACATCCAGATAAAAATAAAGCTCCAGGTGCTGCCGAGGCATTTAAAGGTTGGTGTTTCATAATTTAACTGATCTTTAAATTTATAAATAATATTTGCAAATTCCTATTGATTTAACAGAATTTGCATCTGAAATTTTTTGCTATCTACAGTTGAAGCCGTTTGTCAAAAAGGGACAAAAAAATAGGTAAAAATAAAAAATGGGAAAAGATAAAAAATGTAAATAAACATAAATATGAATTAATAATTATATGGATACTTTAATATCAGGCCAATAAATACGATAAAATCGTTTTTTACTTAGCTTCAGAGTTGATTTTCAACAAAAATTGACAAAAACATTTCCTACAGAGAAAAAAGAATCTTATCCACGATGCATATTCTGTTTTCGTTTTGGGAAAACTGCACACCATTTTTTACTTGCTTTTATTTCTGCGTAATATTTTAACTTTTGTGAATCCTTTATTGTCTTCGTAATTTGTATTCTAGAACTGTAAAGGGAAACTTGAATAATACAGAAAATTGTTATCCTGATTTTAAACTCTCTGATAAGTGACATTCATCGACATTTTTTTATGATACATAGATCTTTTTTGACAATGAGATAACAGTTTATAATTGTGCTCTAATGTTTATTTATTGGTATTTTTTCTGATTTACTTTTTATTTTATTCTATTAAATCATCCCTTCACGAGAATAAAATAATGTTCATTTTTTTTACTTAAATTTACGCAGGGGAAAGTCAGGGAATTTTTTTTATATAGGGAAATCAAGAGATTTTGAAAAGAAAAAGGCAAAACATAGGAAATTTTAAGTTTTTAACTTTCACTATTGAATTCAGGTCTATACCTATTTGTGAATTTTCTTGAATTCTTTTGAAATATTTCAGGATATTTTAAAATATTCTAAGCAAATTTTAGTAGATTTTCATAATTTGAAGGGATTTGAAAGTTTTTAGGAAATTTTTAGAATTTTTACGGGCTTTTCAAGAGCTTTACAAGTTAAAGTAATTTCAAACATTTCAAAGGATTTTAAATATTTTAGAGAATGTTAAAAGATTTTGTAGAAATTGTTGATGTAAGTTGTTGGCTTTAGGATCAGGAGAATTGAAACTAATTCAGTTGTTTCAAACGTTTCGGCACACAATGGTGGCCCTCATCTGTGAGTTTGATTAAATCTGTGAAAAGTACATGATGTCTTGTAGGTACGCAGTTAGCGATTATTATGACTGTTAAAAGACTTCAAAGCATTGTCAAGTGATTAAAAAATTTGTAATGAATTAAAAAGGATTGGAATTGTATTACGATATTTTAAAAGCTTTAAATTTATGGTAATCAATTTTCCAAGGTTTCAAGAAATAACATCAGATTTTGTGTAAATTTACCCGATTTTATAATATTTTAAGGGATTTCAAACAATTTATTCACAAAAATTGAGTGACTTTGTAGGATTTTGAGAATTGTAAAATATTTCGAGGTATTTTTAGATTTTTAACAATAAAATTAAAATAAAATGTTAAGGAATTTCAAAGCTCGCACGGTATTTGAATAAAAATTGTCAGGCTTTCAGGATAGATAATCACCTGTCACGAGATTTTTTAATATTTGTGTGGTTTTCAAAGAATTTATTCACAAGAATTTAGTGATTTCGTAGGATTTCACAGATTCTTAAATATATCAAGGTATTTGTAATTTATTTCAATAATTTGAAGGGATTTTACCATTTTTAAAGGTTGTAGGATATTTTATAAAATTATAAGAAATTTTGAAGAGCTTTAAAGGTATCAATGAATTTTGAAGGATTACAAATATTTTAAGGTATTTTTCATAGAGTTCAATTACTTGAAGGTATTTCAAAAATGTTAACAATTTCAGGATATTAAAAAAGAAAATTCTAAGGACTTTTTAAGAGCTTTAAAAAGTTTCAATGAATTAAAAAAAAATTGAAATATCTTAAGATGTTTTAAAAATGATTCTAAGGAATTTTTAATTAATTTCATTAATTTAATGGGATTTAAAAGGATATGAAATATTTTAGGACATTTGAAAAGATTCCAAGGCTATTTTAATTTGCTTGAATAATTTGAAGAAATTTCAAAGTAAATAAATATTATAGGGTATTTTGAAAGATTTTCAGGAATTTTCAAGAGATGTATACATTTTCAAGGGATTTGCAGGGATTTTTAATGATTTTAAGAGATTCAAATTTTTTTTATGCAGTTGGAAGGAATTTCATAGAATTTCAGAAGATATGGAACGACTTTAGGGGACCTATAAGGTTTTTTACATTTTTTAAAATAGGATTCTAAGTGCTCTCAAGACATTTTGATTAATTTTCCATGATATAAGGAAATATAAAATTTCATAGAATTTTACGGGGTTTTATACTATTTTAATGTATTACAAAAAATGTATTCCCAAGAAGTGAGAAAGTTCGTAGGGTTTCAAAGATATAAAGATATTTTCATATATTTTGTTTGCAATTCATTTGAATTTATTCGGACTTCACCCTGAATTCTTATTAATTTTTCCTGATTTTCTTTCAAATTATTTAAATTACTTAGAATTCTTTTACATTTTTTAAATTATCTTGAATTGTTCTAAATTCATCCAATTCTACTGAAATTAATGGATTTATTAAATTTTTGTTTCATTCGTCTTGAAGTCTTTTAAACTCTCCTTGAATTCATAGGCAATGCATCCAATTCTTTTGAATTTCAGTAAATTTTTCTAAACTCATTTAAAAACTTTCTGAATTGGTCAGTTTTTACTTTTTTCCGTGTAAATTAGGATAAGGCAGCCCTGAATATGATAAATTTTCATTTAAAATTGTTTTTTTTCATTTAGAAAAGATTATATATTAAAATTTTGGGTTTTAAATATTATTGGTCAGGGAAAATTATATTATATATTTTAGGTTTTAATCTCTTATCAGCGAACATTTTTAAATATAGTTAGCTCCCTATTCGATAATCGTCATACTTTTTAATCAGTTTTAAGATTACTTACACGTTATTAATATACTTTCGATTAAAGGATTCACCAGAGGAAATATAATCAGACTTATTTGCGTATTTAGTTTAATTTTGAGCAAAATACTACTTACGTCCCTATTTGTCAAACTGCTGCAATTGAAGTATTTCTTTTTAAATCCTGCAGCGCAATATTTATGGTTATTTATCCTTGTTTCTTTCGAGGATCATTTTTGACTTCATTAATTACAATTAATTTTCTAAAAATGAAAATGTGGGATAATTGATCTTATGTTTTAATCAGCGATCGGAAATGCCGTTGCCGTTTTAACCGATGTGGAGAAACGAAAACAATATGACTTGTACGGTTCCGACGAGGAAAGGATGCAAACCTCGCAATCTCGACAAACTCATCATTATAATTACACTCGTGGATTCGAAGGTAATTTTGAAACTGAGTCGTATTATTTAGATCAGATTTAATAAACAGATCTAATAAGTGGTTTTAGTTGAGAAAGTAATTGAGTAAATTGGATTTTATGTCGAATAATGATTTATTAATGTCTCGCGCTGTTTTTCAGCCGATATTACAGCAGAGGAGCTGTTTAATATGTTCTTCCGAGATGTATTTCCACAACAAGATTTTTATATGCGACGAACAGGTGGCAGGTGGACGAGACAAAACGATCAGCAAAGTCAACACGCCCATACTCAGGTATTTTAGCAATCAATATTTTTTTTAGATTTCTCGAATGCGTGTTCTTAATACACATTTCTTTCATCAAACGATAATTTTCTTAGCAGGCAAACGGATACACCACATTCCTTCAGATGTTACCTGTTTTGTTACTGATAGTATTAACAATGATGAGCAGTTTTTTTATATCTGATCCTGTGTACAGTTTACATTCTAGCGCGTGAGTATCATAATTTTCTAATTATACCGAGGGTTGCTACAAGACCTGGAAGCCCTGAAAAGGTCATGGAGTTTTGAAAAAATTACTGGATTACAACTATAACAATTATTTTAGTACTTCACGATGAATTTTAAATTTGCGAATTCAAGGTGGCCACGATTTTTATAAAATTCGTCTTCCGGCTTTCTTCTAGTTTAGGAAAAGTTGTGTTTCTTTGTGAAACCCACAGTTTCTTCACATATGATCAGTTGCGGAAGTCGATGAGCATCAGTTAACCTTTTTTCTAGGAATGAATTATGAATCATTTTAAAACAGAAACTCGTAAAAACGAAAAATTTCTGACTAGATTTTTGAAACTTGGATAACTTTATTAAAAGGGAATTAAATTTTATCATTTCTAATTCAAAGCGTTCAAAATGAAGCAATTTTATTTTGAATTGAAGAATATCGAATTTGAATAATTTCATATTAAAGTTAGAATTTGTATCATTTTAAATTCAGAATTTAAAATTAATTTGAAATTGAAAACTAAATTAAATCATTCAAAGGTGAAGCTTCTGAATATATAGTATTTAAAAATATTATTACATACAACAAATTGTAGTTTAACGTAGACGAATTTTTTTAAAATCAAAAAATAAATGGAATTATTCTAAAAACCTTCAAAAATAAATAGTAATTTGAAGTGTGAAACATTAAAAATGACAAGCATCTGCTCGGGAACGTTGAAACTTAAGTGAATCCAAATCTGAAAACATTAAGTTAGCAAAAATTGTGATATTAAAAATGTTTGATACTCAAACCTTTCAAAATCGAAATTAGTTGAGGCAAATGTAGATCGTTTACAAATTAATAAGTTTTAAAATGTTAATTAAACTTTTCAACATTCAATGAATTAATTTATTTACAAAAATTAGCTTTCAATACAAAAAGTTAGAACTCTAAATTTTTAAACATTCAAAATTAAAGAAATTATTCAATTGCTGAGGTATCAATTACAAAAAGTTAAATTTTGATCTATTTTGATTTTAAACAACACATTTATTTAATTTAAGTCGTTTAATTTTTAACACCTCTTTTATTAAATATTATTCATTCTTCAAATTTTCCAAATCAAATATTTTTCATTTTGAAATTATTTATTTGTTTAAATCTTCAACTAAAAGTTTAAAAATATTACATGAAAATAAAAAGAGTAAAAAACAAGATTGCTATAATATGATTCCAATGTATGAAATCGCACAACTTTAAGCTTTTTCATTCGAAATTGTTTTGCTTACATCTAAAATGATGGAATTCCAAATTTACTATATGGCTGTCAATATGAAATTTTTAAAGTTTTAATAACGTAATTGTCTTAACATTTTTATTATTTGAATTTGAAACTATAACATTGTGAAATTTTTAATTCGAAATCTCCAAATTTTAACAAATTTGAAACTCTCGTGGACATAATTTCTATGAATTTGTAATAAAACTTTGATGAATTTCTGTGATGATTTTAAAAGAATTACTACGAAAGTGTCTATGATTTTTAATGCAAATTCGTACGATATTTTAAAATTAAGTTTGAATCGGAATATAATCTGTTTTTAAAGTTGCATCATCTAAAAATTTACAAATATTGATAATGTGGCAGTTTCGAGAAATTTCAAAATGTAGGAAATCTAAATACTTCTGCAAAAAATGGTTTACGAAAAACTACGGCGTTCGGCGAGGGTAAAGTTTTCATATAAAATTGTAAACAATTATCGATTTCGGGTTGTACATTTTCCTCATTTTTCTGAGAAATATGTGATTTTATTTATTCTGCAATTTTTATAACATTATTATAAAATTATAAAAGTCAATTAAACTTTCTAAAACCCATTTTTTTAGAATTGTATATGGCAATTTGTAATTTTATACGGAACACTACAAATATTAGTAGCTTTTGCAAATTGAAAATTTTTTTTATTTTTTATAGAAAGTTTTAATTTATCTATTTATTTTAGAAATCAACGGGTTACTTTATATAAAAACTATCCAAAATAAAGCAGCCATGGCAGTTTTAAATTTTCCTATTTTTTCGTAGAGAACTATATTTATTCATAATTATGCGTAGAAAAAACTGCAATGTTAGCTTTTTGAAATCGTAAATTTTCGTGTTTTCTTTTTTTTAATAGAAATTCGTAATTTTCTGCAAAACCCTACTCAAACTAATGAGAATCCTTAATTTTTGAGATGTAACTTTTCCTATTTATTCGTAAAGAATTGCATTTATGCACAATTATGTGTAGAAATTTGTAGTTTTTTGAAGAAAACATATGTTTAAAAGACTACAATGAGATTTTCCAAATGGTAAATATTTGTTATTTTTGTATAGAAATGTATCATTTTCTATGAATAGTTATTAAAAAGTATGGAAAACTAAATCTTTATTATGGGATCATCGATTTTTCTATTTTTTCATAGAAAAAAGTAGCTATTCATAATATAATTAGAAACTAAACATTCACCTTAAAGTCGGAAATTTTCGTATTCATTATTAAAGAATTGAATATATACATAATTACTTGTAGAAATTTCAAGTTTTTAAAGAAAAAAACATATTATAAAAAATCTATAAAAAATGAAGATTTTGTTTGGTTTTTGTAGATTTTCATAATTTTGATTCATTTATACTTTGTAGGTTTCTATGCCAAACTATTACAAAATCTATAATTTTTTACAATGATCTGGAAAAACGACGTTGTCATATAACTTTTAGTTTGTCTTAAAAAAATGTTCAATAATCTTTGCATTGATTAATGATTGGACTAGACATTGTTGGTAAATTAGTTTGCGACCAGTGGAATGTGTTGAAATTTAATCGCATTTACTAAATTAAAAAAAAGTTGACCTTGATTTTTTTCGAAAGTAAAGTTCTAACTACTGCAAGTTATCGAATTTTTAAACCGGCCTTTTGTAGCAGCCCTGCTATTACTTTGTGTCACATTACGATATTATAATTAATTTTATTTACCTTTTGCATTATTGAATTTTTCTCATCAAATTTTAATCGCTATTTAATTAAAAGTTTCTTTTTACAGTAAATATACCGTTCCTAGAACAACGCAAGGTCTGAAAGTGCCATACTTCGTGAAAGAGAATTTCCACAGCGAGTATCAAGGCAGTTTGCGAAGATTAGAAATTTCAGTGGAAGAGGAATATCTGAGTTACTTGAGGCAAACCTGCTTTAGAGAAAAGAACTACAGTAAGTATAACTAAAATTTAAATTTTAAGGCCCCTGGAATTTATCGCTAGATCAGACTTCATACATTGAAGCCAAACGGAGAAGCCGTTTTGTCTAGTTTTTTATGTGCGTAATCGAAAGAGGAGAAAGGCTTTTGGTGAAGACTTCTGAAATCTGGTGCACACTCTCGCTACAGTTATTTGCCGTCCCATGCAATATTTTACAATACTTTGTAATCCCTCATTATGAAAAAATATTATAGAAAATTCAGTGTTGGTCAATAATGATTTTTGCTATTATCAATTTTTGATCAATTTTTCGCAATTCTAGGAAAATCATTACAGAGAAACATTAAAAGCAAATCAGTATAGAAATAAAGTTTAAAGTCTTAAATGAGTTGATGCAAAAACAAGGGAAAGTAAATTTCATCAAAATTTTACGGAATTTTAAAGATTCCCAAACCTATCAGGAGGTTTTTAAGGATTGCAAACTATTTAAACCAATTTTAAGGGAAATTCGAAGATTTTAAAGCTTTCGAAAATATTTTAAGGGTTTTTGCAAATATTTCAACTGATTTGAGAAAATTGAATCGTTTTTCAAGAGCTTTATAAATATTTCTACCAATTCAAGTAATTTCGTTACACCTGGAGGGAGTTTGAGGATTTTTAATATTTTCTAAATAATTCCGTGGATTTTAAGGAATTCCAAATGAATTCAAAAGATTACAAAAATTTTAAGAGCTTTCAACGCATTTTTTAAAATTTCCCAAAATTTGAAAATATTTCTAGTGAAATTTGGAAATTAAATGAAATTGGAAGGGATTCCTAGCAATTTCAAAGATTTCAAGGGAATTTAAAGTATTTCATGAAATTTCACAAGATTAAAGGATTTTAATTCCAAAATAATTTTTCAAAGAACTTCCATGGTTTTACAGCAGTTTCGTTAAATATAAAAATTGCACGAAATTTTAAAGATTTCTAAACGTATCAAGAGGATTTAAGGAATTTGAAAGAATTTAAACAAATTTTGAAGAAACTTGTACGCATTTTATGCAGTTTAAGATAATTTAAATTTATGAAGTTACAGGATTTCTAAAGATTGCAAGGGATTTCTAGTGAACTATGAAAAATAAATTAAATTAAATTTCCATAGATTCCTGGCGATTCTGAGGATTTGAGGGGATTTTATTATATGTCAAAGAATTTCCTAAGTTTGAAGGATTTTAAGGGCTTTCTAACTATACTTTTAAACTGGATTTTTACGTTTTCTAAAGATTTTAAGGAATTCCAAAGGATTTCAAGCGATATGTGAAATTTCGAAGGGTTTAAAAGAATTTTGTAGGGTTTCTACAGATTGTTAGAAATTTCTAGTGATCTTTGGAAAATAAATGAAATTAAACTAAATTTCAAGGCATTCCCAGCAATTATAAGAGATTTTAAGAAATTTTAATTATATCTAGGAATTTTAACGGCTTTTTTGTTGTTGAAAACTATAATAAATAAGTTGAATATAAATTACATTTCAGGGCTTTCAAATTTTGTATACTTTTTAAAATGGATTTTTGCGTTTTCCAAGGATTTCAAGGAATTTTAATCAATTTGAAAGGATTTCACGAGATATACAAAATTTTCAGTGGTTTCAAAGAATTTTTTAGGATTTATAGTGAACTTCGGAAAATAAATTAAATATAATTTTAAGGAATTCATAGCGATTTTAAAGATTGCATGGGGTTTGAAGGTAGTGTACAAAGATTCAACCATTTTATTAAATAATATAAGTATAACTTAAATTATATTCAAGGGATTTCAACGATTTCTAGTCATTTAAACGTGTTTCGAGAGAGTTTTAATATATAAGTTTAATTCAATTTTATTTCAAAGGATTTTCATAGGTATCAAGAAGTGATCTCAAAAGTTTTCAAGGGGTTTTCATATGGATTTAAAATATATCTCAAGACATTTTAAAGATATCAAAAGAATGCACGTATTTTTCCATGTAAAGTTTATTTCTACAGAATCGCGATTTTTATGTACTTTTATGTAAGATTATGGTCTAAAATATATCGTTTCTTTGTAGTTTTACAATAATTTCTTTAATGTTTTTGTATTATTTATTATAATGCTAATTATCCTATATATTTTTTGTATAATTATTTTCTGTAAATAATTTCCTATAATCCATGGAATCTTTTGAAATCCCATACAATCTTGCAATCTAGCGTACACCAAAAATTTTAGTAATAATTAATCCCTCGAATGCGCTCTATTAGCGGCACTATGGTAACACCACCATCATAGTAATGGAGCATTTTACTATTTATCTAAAGAACAAGTAGATCAAACATTGATGTTCATATTTGATACTTGAAAAATTTTATTACACTATTTTTTAATTTTATGAGACTGTTTGCACTATTTTTTATCTCTGAAGTGAGTCAGAGGCCTGAATGTTTAATATTTTCAAATATTTTCAAATAAAAAATAATTCAATTTTTAATGCTTGGTTCTAATATATGATTTTGAGGCTTGAATTTGATCAATTTTATTTGTTTATATTTTCATGGCTATGCATTTATTCTGGAGGCATTCAACTGAAAATTGTCAATTTTAAATTTTAAATCCGAGCAAAAGCATAGGCGCTTTATTGTAGACAGAATTAATGAATGGCATTGGTTAAGAGTTTTATTATTATTATCATTATTATTATTATCTATTTATAGGAGAGTCGATGATATGGAAGGCGAGAAATTTCGGTGACCAAGATTTATACCAGCGAGCCAGAAACATGGAAATGCCTTCGTGTAAAAAATTGCAAGAGATGCAAGCATCATAGCATTTCTTTGAATATTAATCAACATTTTTTTGGTGTATTGTAGATAGGTGTATGTTTGGTTTGCGCGCAGTCGAAAATATTGTTTATATTGCGAGAATCAACTGTCAAAGTTAACAAATCTTGTCGTTTATAATTTTAAATTAGACGTGCTCCAGTTTTACTTATCTGTACATCATCATTGCTTAATCATTCTCCACTTATATTTAAAAAAATATACTTGCGTAATTACCTTTAGATTAATGAATCGAGCTGAAGTCGAAAGAAGAATTCGAACGTTACATACACGAAACTATTACTATATTTCTTTCAAGCACCGGAAACATTAGTTCAGATTTTTAAGAGTGTTTGAAAGCATGTTTTTCAACCTGAGCAAATTCAAATTTACAATCAAAGTCACGGGTTGTGATTTTTTCAAAGAGAGAACAGGAGATTTGAGGTAGATTAATTCAGTGTATAACTTCAACATTGTTAAATATCTTTATCTAGCGGAAAAAGTTTATTTATTTGATCTATAGGTATATAGCACACTATATTAAATGTGTGGCGAAATGTTTTGAATCTTACTAATAAAATAGATTCTATCAGACTAAGTCAACATTACTATAGATTATCTTTTATTGAAATTTAAAACGAAATCGCCAAATTTCATAGTTCTATTTGACATATTTCACAGATTAGTGCAAAGTCCAACAATATTTTAAATTGGTTTTTAGTTGTTAATAATAAAAATACCAAAAAATGTAAAAATATCAGTTTAGATACATAGAAGTGATTGAATAAAATGATGAGAAGATACAGTCATGTAGATTTCATTTTAGTAAGTACCGTTTTAGTAGCAACGATCGGTCTCAATTTGCATTTTTTTCGCAACAACTTACGTTCACATGAATGAAGATACTGTGCTCAAAAGTTGGAAAATTGAATAGAAGAAACGATTCCAAAAATAGATGACCGTACGAGCGTTTCATTTAATTTTCCAAAATTTTCAATTGTATATATCAATTGAAAACGACATCGAAGTAATTTGTTTGACATGGAATTTTACAAATTTGTAGAAGAAAAATGTATACAGTCACTTGAAATATAACAAATTTTATGTCACATTATATTTATAATGCAATTTAAAAAAGGTTTGATTTTAACTTTTTTTAAGTGTTAAGTATATTTGTAAATTTTTTCAATTCTAATATCTTTTGCCGTTAAAATTTGCCATAGAAGACCTTTTTTAAGGGTATATTTTTAATTTTGAGGATTTTAGAATGCAGTTTTGAAGACTTAAAAATCAAAAGCGTTTGAAATTGAAATATTGGTATAATCGTTCTAATTAGCAGCCTTAGTAGTTAAACAAATGAAAGCGTCTGATTGAAACTATATAAACTATTTTCAATTAATAAATTAATAATTATAGACTTCATTTCAAATACTATATTCAAATATTCTTTCAGTCTAAAATATGAAATTTTAAACCCTTTTGCAAATTGTTTTTTTTTGTAATTAAAAAAAGGACCTTCTTTCAATATTTAGCATTGTTTCACAGTGAATTCCCTGAATTCCCTTGAATTGTTAAAATTTCAGCCAGCTAAATTTAAGTATTTAAATGTCCCTGTCCATTTGTAATTAACTAAATTCTAATGACAAAATATAGATTTTTAAATATTTCGAAATTTTTTAAAAAAGATTTTTAAGACTTGAAGTTTTTAAGTAAGTAAACAAATTTCGTAAAATTCTGGGTGAAAGTTTTAATGATCTTTTATTTTGAAAAATTAATTATAACTGAAAATTTAAAAACATTTCAAGACAAAAACTTTTATTAGAAACCTTTTAAGCATTCTAAACCTTTGAAGGTAATAAAAAAAGTTTTCAAAAATTGTAAAAATAAAATATAAATTTTATTTTCCTCGTATTTATTGAAAGTATAAAGGAAACTTCGAATCGTTTCAAAAGATATGAGAAATGATATAAAATGCACTAAAAAAGTTTGTAAGTTCCTGAATTTCTAGAATTATAACAAAAATAATCCAAAAATTTATATATATATATAATTTTTTGCGTTTTGAACTAAGCGTGTGTTGAGAAAAATATGTCGATAAGGTAGGAATCGGATAAGAAATACATTTCCATAATGAACGAGCATTTCCGAACAATTCCGAATTTTAACGAAAGCAAACACGTGGTTTTTCGAAAGGACCTTTTCGTGCTGGCCTGCACGTATTTTGGGGAATCATGGGAAAATATACTTAAATAAATATAATTAAAGTTTGTTCAAATCTTCATTTTTGAAATTCTGAAGCCTTCGAAAAATAAAAGCAGAAGATGTTGATAAGAAAGTGTCAGTTTTTTTCGGTCTGTAGCATTTTAACATTTTGTAGAGTGATATATTTGCGAAAGTAGTTTGGGAAATTTCATTATTTTAATCAAAAATCTGAATTACAAGTGACGCAACTTCATGATTTACATAAACATAGTGACAAGTAAGTAGATGCAATCTTATGAGACATAAAAGCACCGCTGTCACGTAAGTGGCCTTGGATCGGTACTTATTTTTTAATTAGTATTTTGAATTAACAGCGTTAGGGAAATATCAGAGGGAATGTGGCCCGGGGCGGGTTTTACATTCTCTGATCAAATAAAAGAGTGATAGTGACACAAAAGACATGAAACGTTATCGTTCATCTTCTATTTTGAGGTTAGGTTGAAAGTTAACCTCTCACTTACTGTATGCGATGATTCCGTGCATCCCGTGATCCCGTGTGATTTTGACTGATTTAAAATATTTAAAAAACACCAAAATGACTGAAGATATTGTTGAAGTTGATCTGGATGATCCTAGATTTCGTATCAAGCCTTATCAACAAATGATGGCCTCGTGCACAGGAGCTTTGGTTACGTCGATGTTTGGTAAGTTCTGTTTTTTCCACTGTGTTTTGCATCTATTCCTTGTATTTAGTATATATTTCTTAGAAGATGATTAGTTTACTTATGAACCCTACAGAATTTAAAGTTATTTGAAATCATAAAAACATGTGCGATTTTGCAGGCTTTATTTTACTCTCAACCTAGAAAATGAAAACTAAAATCTGAATTGATATTCATAAAATACAAATAATTTCAAAATTTACTCGAATTTAAGTCTCTTTGACAAGTTGGCTGTGGGAATTTTTAATGCTTATGGCATTTAAAATAATTTCAAATTTTTAAGAGCTTCAAAAAGCTTCTGGGGATTTTAATAGATTTCAATAATTTGAAAGAATTCAAAAGCATTTTAAATATTTTAGAATATTTTATAAGATTCCTCGGAATTTTTAGTATATTTCCATAATTTTTAAGAATATCAAAGGATTTGAAAGATTTTATGGTATATTTAAACAAATGCCAAGGATTTTTCAAATGCTTTAAAAAATTTCAAGGAATTTCAAAAAATTTCAATCGATTTGAAATATTGTAGGTTATTTTATAAGATCCTACAAAAATGTTCATGTATTTCAATGTTGTGAAGGGATTTTAAAGGATTTAATAGATTTTCTGTTATTTTTTAAAATTCCAACGAATTTTCAAGGGGATTTTAAAAGATTTGAATAATTTCAAGGGATTTAAAATTTTTTTCGTAAGGATTTAAAGTATTTCCTAGAATTTCGGAAGATATGAAACGATTTTATATGACCTATAAGGTTTCTGAATATTTTAAAAGATACCATGAGACTTCATAAGATTTCCGAGGATTTGAATGATTTTATGTAATTTTGAAAGCTGTCAAGACATTAAAATCAATTTTCCAGGATTTCATGAAATACCGTCAGATTTTATGTAATTTCATGGTAATTCATAATATTTTTATGAATTTCAAACAATTTGTTTATAAGAATTAAGGTATTGCAAAGATTTTCAAATATTTCAAAGTATTTTCAAAGTTGTTAAAGAATTGAAAAAATGGAGGATGTTTCAAAAAATGAGAAGGAATTTTAAAGAGCTTTAAAAAGTTTCAAATAATTTCAATACATTTTAAAAGATTCAAAATATAGTAGGGTATTATTAAAAATTACAAGGAATTTTTAATATATTTTAACAATTCGAAGTGGTATTAACGGATTTTAAAGTTTTTATTGTACTTTAAAACATTCCAAGAAATTTTCAAAAGCTCGAAAAATGTTCAAGATGTTTCAAAACATTTCAAAGGGTTTTAAAGATTTCTGGTCAATTTTAAACATTATAAGGAATTTTTAGGAGCTCTAACAAGATTTCAAAGGTTTTCAAAAGTTTTCAAACGATTTAAAATATTTTAACATAATTAAAAAGATTTCATGAAATGTTTAATAGATTTAAATAATTTGAAGAAATTCCATAGTATTTTAAAGATTCTATAGTCATTTTAAAAATGCAAAGGATTTTTTAAAGCTTTACAAAATTTCAAAGTTTTAAAAAAATTCGATATAGAATGTTTTAGGGTCAGGTAAAGTGCTGTTTTCAAGCTATTAAAAAATTATAAGGCATTGCCATCAGATTCCAGAGAATTTCTTATTTCTTATAATATATTAGTGGATTTCCAAGATTTTATTCACATGGATCAAGGGATTTCAAAGATTTGAAAGAATTAAAAAATGTTTAGAGATTTTTTTTAAATTCTACGTAATTTTCAAGAGCTTTAAAGAGATTCAAGGAATTCCATAAGATTTCAAAGGATTTAAAATATTCTATGATATTTTAAACGATTTCAATGAATTTCTAATATATTTCAAAAATTTGAATGAATTCGAGAGGATTTAACTTGAGAAATTTGAGAAATTCCAAGAGATTTTTAAGACCTTTAAAAAGTTTCAAGAGATTTCAAAATATTTCGAAGTATTCGAAATATATAAGGGTATTTTAAAAGATTTAATTGGATTTTTAATAGATTTTAACTATGTGAATTGATTTTAAAGGATTTAGAAAATTGTCGAGTATTTAACGGGTTTTAATAGATGTCAAAAGATCTTAAATGTTTTAGGATATTTAAAAATATTCCAAGACATTTTCAAGAGAATACAAAATTTCCAAGGATTTTAAGAATTTGAAGGGATTTAACCAATTTTCACGGGGTTTTGAAGAATTTCATAGGGTTCCCTAAGATATGAAACGATTTTGTAGGATCTATAAGATTTTAGGATATTTGAAAGGATTGCAAGGGATTTTATAAGATTTGAATGATTTTAAGGGATTTTGGAAGCCCTCAAGGTTTCTAAGATTTCAGGAAATACCATAAGGAATCGCTCACATATTACGTAAGGCTATTTTCTTTTGTTTATTTCGTTGTATCATTTTTTTATTTAACGGCAACTTTATCCTCATCTTTATTTAAACAAAAGAGAACAGCCTTACGTTATCTGTGAACGATCCCTAAGACATCATGTAATTGCACAGGGCTTTATAATATTTTAGTGGATTTCAAAGAATTTACTTGCAAGAACTGAGGGTTTGCATAGGATGTCAAATATTTCAAGGAACTTTTAAGGGCTCTAAATAATTTCAAGGGATTTCAAAAGATTTTAAAGGATTTGAAATATCGTAGGATATTTTTAATAGATTTCACTATTTTAAGGTTATTCCATAGTATTTGAACGATTTAAGGGTGTTTTTAGAAATCCAAGGAATTTTCAAGAGCTTTAGCAAATGTGATGGGGTTTCAAAAGATTTGTAAAGCTTTTAAATATTTTAGGATATTTTAAAAGATTCTGCTGCAATTTCAAGAGATTAAAAAAAATTTCAAGGGGTTTCCAAGGATGTTAAGGGATTTAAAAAAATATATGCATTTGTAAAATTTTTTTCAGAATTTCGAATGACATGGAACGATTTTACGACACGAATAAGGTTTCAAGATATTTTAAAAGATCCCAAGGGGGGATTTCATAAATATCAGATTTCATAGAATTTAATGGGATATTGTAATATATTAATGGATTGAAAAGAATTTTTTCATAAGAAGTGAGAGATTTCATAGGTTTCATCTCACTTAAATCTATACTCAATTCAATGTTTTTTTCCAAGTTATTATTATGCTTATTATTATTAGTTTTTATTTATTATTTCTGCAGTATTTTCAGCTCAGCTTGAATTATCAGGTATTTCATCTGATCTTTTGAACGTTTTTAAAAAGGTTTTGATTTGAACTTGATTTTTTTTTCAATTTACCTTCAAGATTTATGAGTCTTTAATTTTACTGATATATTATAAATCTGGTCTCTATACATTGATGGTCAGGGAAAATGAAAGGTTCGAAAAATGATATGTTGGAAAGTAGTTAGAACTGAAACTCTGCCTTTTAGGTTCCTATTGTCCATCTTCTTTTGTGTATTCAATTTTATGTAGACTGGGTTCATAAGAAAGATCTATAATTTATGTTATTATTATTATTAATATTAATTAGCCAGGAAAATATCACATTTATTATTATTCATTATATATATTATTATTATATTATTTATTATTATTGTTATTATTAATTAGCCAGGGAAATATCACGGAATTTTGAAAATGAAGTTTTGCAGCCACCCTGCCTTGAAAGCCCACTTTGCATAGCTTTAATTTTTTAAAGTATACCTTTATCGTGACTTTAATCAAGGCCTTATTAGCATCAGTTTCTCAAAACCATATTTCAGTGACTCCACTCGATGTTGTGAAAATTCGTTTACAAGCGCAACAGAAAGCTATGCTTTCAAATAAATGCTTTCTGTATTGCAATGGTTTAATGGATCACTTGTGTTCTTGTGGGAATGGCAGAGGACCAGAATGGTTGAGAACAAATGGAAAATTTAATGGGACTGTGGTAAATAATTTTGTCAAACTGCAGTTTTTTCTTTTTCAAAGTAAATGCGTTATTTATTTTTAATATGGTTGTATTTTAATTCAATTTTAATATTACAGGACGCTTTAGTAAAAATTGGAAAGAGAGAAGGGATCCTTTCTCTATGGAGTGGTTTGAGCCCCACCTTAGTTTTAGCAATTCCAGCCACGATAGTTTATTTTGTCTCCTATGAGCAGTTAAGATTATTTTTAAAGGTAAAGTCATACACATTTTTCGATTATTACAGGCATCGGACTCACCACACTATTGACACTATTTAACACTTATTTAAAGCAATTACACTATACTCCTACTTTTTCGCTAATTGGCTGCAATAATATGTCTGCGTGCCAAATGAACGAATCACAGCATACCGGAAAATTGTTTTAATAGGTCCGAAGGTTTTGAACACCCCATATCTTACTTAATTTTTCGCTGACTACATTTTTTTCATGAATTATTTAAGGG
>JAAAKG020010214.1:0-13373 GCA_010014905.2 Druon quercuslanigerum
AAATATTCGATCCGAAAATGAACGCAGATCGGATCGAAAATATCACATTCGATCCGACTAAATGCACACGTCTACTTTCAAACTAAAATTATAAAAAAGATTTTAGTCTAAAAGAAAAAAATATTTTTAACCAATAAAAACGAATTTTTCAACAAAAATATAAGTTTTCAACAAAAAATATGAAGAAAAAAATGTAATTGTTAAGTAGTAGTTAAATCTTCATTTGAGATAATTAATTTTCAATTAAAAAACGATTTTTCTACAAAACCAGTGAATTTTCCACCCGAAAGTATGAATTTTCCGACAATAAAGTCAGTTTTAAATTAATCAGTTGAATTCTCAGGAAAATAATTAATTTTTCAGTTTAAAAAAATTAATCTGTAACCGAAAAAAATACCTTTCAAGCTAAAATTATGAATTTTTAACCATTAAAAAATGAACTTTCAGGAAGTAGTTCCACTTGCAAACCAGAATAATAAATTTTTTACGAGCAAAGACTAATTTTTAACAAAATAGTTGAATTTTCAACTAAAAGTATAAATTTTCAACCAATTAGATTAATTTTCTTACAAAAAAAATACGAATTTTCAGCCAAATAATTTAATTTTCTACCAAAAATATAAGTTTTCAACAAAAAAATGTAATTGTTAAGTAGTAGTTAAATTTTCATTTGAAAGAATTAGTTTTTTAATTAAAAAACTATTTTTCTACAAAAGCCAGTGAATTTTACACCCGAAAGTATGAATTTTCAGACAATAAAGTTAGTTTTAAACTAATCAGTTGAATTCTCTACAAAATAGTTAAATATTCAGTTTCAAAAATTAATCTGTAACCGAAAAAAATACCTTTCAAACTAAAATTGTGAAAAAGATTTTAATCTAAAATGAAAAACAGTTTTAACCAATAAAAACGAATTTTTCAACAAGGGAGATTAATTTTCTACAAAAAAATACGAATTTTTAGCAAAATAATTAAATATTTTACCAAAAATATAAGTTTTCAGCAAAAAAATTCAAGAAAAAAAATGTAATTGTTAAGTAGTAGTTAAATTTTCATTTGAAAGAATTAATTTTTTAATTAAAAAACGATTTTTCTACAAAACCAGTGATTTTTTCACCCGAAAGTATGAATTTTCAGACAATAAAGTCAGATGTAAATTAATCAGTTGAATTCTCAGGAAAATAATTAATTTTTCAGTTTCAAAAATTAATCTGTAACCGAAAAAAAATACCTTTCAAACTAAAATTATGAAAAAAATTTTAATCTAAAATGAAAAACAGTTTTAACCAATAAAAACGAATTTTTCAACAAAGGAGATTAATTTTCTACAAAAAAATACGAATTTTTAGCAAAATAATTAAATATTTTACCAAAAATATAAGTTTTCAGCAAAAAAATTCAAGAAAAAAAATGTAATTGTTAAGTAGTAGTTAAATTTTCATTTGAAAGAATTAATTTTTTAATTAAAAAACGATTTTTCTACAAAACCAGTGATTTTTTCACCCGAAAGTATGAATTTTCAGACAATAAAGTCAGATGTAAATTAATCAGTTGAATTCTCAGGAAAATAATTAATTTTTCAGTTTCAAAAATTAATCTGTAACCGAAAAAAAATACCTTTCAAACTAAAATTATGAAAAAAATTTTAATCTAAAATGAAAAACAGTTTTAACCAATAAAAACGAATTTTTCAACAAAGGAGATTAATTTTCTACAAAAAAATACGAATTTTTAGGAAAATAATTGAATATTCTACCAAAAATATAAGTTTTCAACAAAAAAATTTAACAAAAAAAATGTAATTGTTAAGTAGTAGTTAAATTTTCATTTGAAAGAATTAAGTTTTTTAATTAAAACACGATTTTTCTACAAAACCAGTGATTTTTCCACCCGAAAGTATGTATTTTCAGACAAAAAAGTCAGTTTTAAATTAATCAGTTGAATTCTCAAGAAAATAGTTAATTTTTCAGTTAAAAAAAAAATTAATTTGTAACCGAAAAAGATTAGTTTTCAGCCGAAATTATAAATCTTTAACTAAACTTTCATGAAAATAGTTTCACTTTCAATATTCAATTTTCAAAATAAAAAGATGAATACTCAACTAAAAGAGATGTATTTTCAACCAAGAAGTTAAATTTTCAACCAAAAAAAAAAATTATTTTGCAACAAAGAATATTAATTTTCAACCAAATTGTTGAATTTTTGACCCGAAACTACGAATTTTCTATAGAAAGAGATGAATTTTTAAAACAAAAAGTTTAATGTTCCAGAAAATAGTTGAATTTTTAATTAAAAAAAATTGTTAGTCAAAAAAGAAACAATGTTTAAATTATAAACCAAAAAGTATGATTTTTTAAAACTAAATTGTTGAATTTTGAACAAAATTATTTCAGTTTGAACCAAATATTAAAATTTCTAATAAAAAAGGATTATTTTTTAACAAAAAAATTGAACAGTGGACTTTTCACCTGAAAATAATGTACTTGTTAGTTGTATTTTGTTATTGGCACTTTTGTTTAAAATTTGTGACACTATTTAAACTATTTTCGACTTCTAAAGCCTACGCTTAAAAATTTGTAGATTTTCATTTTAAAAAGTTATCACATGAAAGATTTGAACTTGAATGCTAGACTTTTAAATTCAAAGGCTTCTTAATTTCAGGTAAGAATTGTTTTAAATTTGCTTTTTGTAATGCGTCTTTCTAGAATATCATTCTTTCAAATTCAAGAGTAATTCAGTGTTATCATTTGTCAATAGATTCTGATACCGTTATTTAAAAACTGATTGCAAGAGTAATGCGCATTATTTGACCAAGCATAAGATAATGAAGATAAGGTTTACGAAATACTTAAAAACAATGCATAAAAGCCTCGTTATTGCAGTCTTTCAAGTTCCACTTTTATCTTAATTTTTGAGTGTTTGAAGGTTGATAAAAAAGTTCAAGTCATTTCAAGGTTTAAATATGCCAAGGTTTACAATTTTTAATCATTTTTATATTTAATTTTTATAAACAAATTTTTTTTTCGCTTAAATGCGAAATGAGTTAACAGAAACTAATAAGAAAATCGAACTATTTTTGGTTGAAAAGTCTTATAATTTTCGTTCAGAATTCTTGTTGGAAATTAATTTCTTATGATTCAAAATCTTTTTCTTTTTTTTTTTTTTTTTGTTGAAATTTAAGCTTTCTTGTAAAACATTTGTCGTTCTTGGTTGAACGTAACTGTTTTATTTTAATTAAAAATTGAGTTAAAAATTTATCTGTTTTGTTTAAAGATTTAACTGCTTTTTGGAAAATTTGTTTTCTCTACTGTTTTGTATTAAAAGTTAAAGTCCATTTTGATTGAAATATCAACTTTTTTTTTTGCTATTAGTCAAATTTTTCCTGAAACTGTAAATATTTCATTTTTTGTTGAATTTTGATGGTTTTAATTAAAAATTGTTATTTTTCTAGTTGAAATTTGATCTTCTTGGTTAAACATTCATTGTTTTTTGAACTTAAACTTTTTTTTTAAATAAAAATTTTTTGTATAAAGATTCAACCACTTAGTTAAAAATTCAAATACTTCGGTACAAATTAAATTTTTTGTTTGTTGAACATGCATTTTTTTGGTTGAAAATATATATTTTTGTAGGTTGAAAATTAACTTTATTGTTAAAAATTAATTTCTTGTGGTAGAATGTCTTTCTTGGCTGAAAATTCAATTGTTTTTTAGAAAATAACGCGATTGAATTATTAATTATTATTTATTTCTCGTTAGGAATTCATCTTTTTAGTTGAAAATTTAACTGTTTTATTGCAAATGTAATTATTTCATTTTTTCTTTGATATTTATGTTTTTTAATTAAAAATTGCAATTTCTAGTTGGATGAAAATTCATTCTTTTTGGTTAAAATTGCAACTTTTGGGTTGAAAATTAATCTGCTTTGTTTAAGATTTAACTGTTTTATAGAAAAATCAACCACTTGGTTGAAAATTCAAATATTTTGGTACAAATTAAATTTTCTGTTTGCTGAACATGCATTTTTTTGGTTGAAAATTCATATTTTTGTAGGTTGCAAATTAACTTTTTTGTTGAAAATTAATTTTTTATTGAAAATAACGTTGTTTTTGGCGTGACTTTTGTTTTTTATGTAAAGTTAAAATCTTTTCTGACTGAAATGTTAATTATTTTTTGTTTTTCGTTAGGAATTCCTCTTTTTGGTTGAAAATTTAACTGTTTTATTGAAAATGTAATTATTTCATTTTTTCTGTGATATTTATGTTTTTTAAATAAAAATTGACCTGTTTTGTAGAAAATTCATAGTTTTTGGTAGAACTTAAATGTCTTTTATTTAAAATTAAAATCTTTTTTGGCAGAAAATTCAACTACTTGGTTGGAAGTTGAACTGCTTTGTTAAAAATTCATTGTTTGCTTGAAGATTAATCTCTGGTTGACAATCTGATGATTTTTTAAATTGAAAATTGATATTTTTTTAGCTAATTTCAACTGTTTTATTAAAAATTCATGTATTTTGTTGGACATTATTCTTCTTGGATGAAAATTTAATTAAATTGAATTTAAACATTCAATTGTTTTCTAAAAAAGTCGTAGTTTTTGGTGGAACTCAACTGTTTTCCATTTAATATAGAATATTTTTCGTTGAGAATTCATCGTTTATGGTGGAAAATTTGTCTCCTTAGCTGGAAGTTGAACGAATTTGTTAAAAATTCGTTATTTTATTTTTAAAATTCATTTTGTTCAAATATCCTTTTTTTTGTGCAATTCAATTGTTTTTTATTTTAAATTTAAATTTTCGTTAAATCAAATATCAACTATTATATTTTTCGTTGAGAACTGGTCTTTTTTATATTATCTTTCTTGGTTGAAAATAAAATATTTGTGTCAAAATTCAAATTTTCTGGTTGAAAATTTACCTTTTTTATTTTAAAATTAACTTTTTTGTTGAAAATTCATCTATTCGAGTTTCGAGCCATTTTAGTCTGAAAACTCAATTATTTAGTGGGTTGGTAATTGAACAATTTTGATCAAAATAATCCTTTTTGGTTAAAAATTCTACTATTTTAGTAGAAAATTACATTTTTGTTAAAAATTCGTCGTTTTTGGTTGAAAATTGAACTAATTGGTTGAAAAATTCTGTTTTTATTGAAAATTAACTTTTTTTTCAAAATTAATTTTTTTTGTTTGAAAAATAACTTGTTTTATCGAAACTTATTCTTTTCAATTTGAAGGTTCATCATTTTCGTAAAAAAAATTTGACATTTTGGTAGAAAACTCAGCAATTTGGTTGATTTAAAATTAAAAACAAATTTACATGAAATGTCAAATAATAAATATTTCGTTGAGAATTCATCTCTTTTATTTGTTGAAGGTTAAACAATTCAAGAATTAGCTTGAAAATTTAACTTTTTTATTAGAAAATTCTTCGTTTTTTTGCGGAACTACACTATTTTTAATTTAAAATTTTAAAAAAATTCTTGAATTATCAATATATAAATACTTTGTTAAGAATTCATCTTTTTTAGTTGAAAATTAAACTATTTTGGTAAAAAAATTCATCTTTTTTGATTGATTGAATTCATTTCTTATTTTTTTTAATTCTTTTTTTTGTGTGAAAAATTCAAGAATTTCGTGGAAAAAGAAACAATTTGTTTGAAAATTCAACTGTTTTGCAAAAATTCGTCGTTTCTTGTTAAACTACACTGCTTTTATTTTAAAAAATTTAAAAATTTCTTATTTGAATTATCAAAAAAATACCTTTTCCGTTGAGAATTCATCTGTTTTACTTTAAAATTCATTTTCTTTGCTGAAAATTCAATTATGTTGGTAACAATTTAACTTCTTGTTGAAAATTCATCTTTTTCGTTTGAAAACTGAAAAACTTGTTAAAACACTTTATCAAAAATTAGTTTGGTGTTGAAAATTCACCCTTTCAGTTGAACTTTCATCTCTGATACATTTTTTTAATAAACTTTTTTGTTGAAAACGTAACTTTTTTTCAGAAAATTCGTCGTTTTTTGATTTCAAATTAAAATATTTTTTGTTGAATTATCAACTGTTTTATTTTTTTGTTGAGAATTAATCTTTTTTAGTTGAAAATAGACTTTCTTGGTTGAAAATTCAACTATTTTAAAAAAAAATTCGTCGTTTTTTGTGGAACTACTTGGTTTTTTTTTTGTATAAAAAAAATGTTAAATTATCAGCTAATGCATTTTTTGTTGAGAATTCATATTTTTTGTTTAAAAAATGAACTACTTTAAAACTATTTGCTTAAAAAATTAATTTGATGTTGGACTTGGAAATATAAAAGTTTCGTAGGAAATTAAACAGTTTTGACTTAAATTTTTTTTAAATGTTAGAAATTAATCTTTTTAGTTGAAAATTGAACTTTTCAACTAAATTTTGATTAAAAATGCATCTTTTTTGTTTAAAAAATAAAGTACTTGGTTGAAGATTAACCACTTTCTTAAAAGATGTTAGTTTGGTGTTAAACATTTACTATTTTATTTAGAAATTCATCTGTGGTAGATATTTTTAAAATTAATTTTGTGTTGAAAATGCAGACTTTTGGTCTGAAAATTTGTTAGAAAATTGAACATTTTTATGGGAAATTAACTTCTTTCTTAAAAATTGGCATTTATGGGTTGAAAATTCAACTGTTCTTCAGAAAATTCGTTGTTTTTGTGTAACTATATTGTTTTTAGTTTAAAATTAAAATATTTTTTCGTTGAATTATCAACTATTATATTTTTCGTTGAGAATTAATTTTTTTTAGTTGAAAATTCAACTACTTGATTGAAGATTAAACGACTTGGTTAAACAATATATTTTTGGTTTAATGTTAAACTGTTTTGTTGAAAATTATTTGATTCTTAAACTTTTTTGTTTGATAAATAAACTGTTTTGCATAATATTCGTTTGTTTTTTTTCTTGAAAATTGAACATTGGTAGAAAATTCAACATTTTAGTTGAAAATTCACCTCTCTGGTTAAAAATTTGACTTTTTTGGTAGAAAAATTATCTGTCTGGTTAACAATCCATATTTTTCGTTTAAAAATTGAACTAATTAGTTGAAGGCTAAGACAATTTGTTAAAAAGAAACATTTTGAAGATTCACTATTTTAGTTGGAAGTGCACATTTTTTGTTTAAAAATTATTTTTGTGGAAAATTGAATTATGCACTTTATTGAAGGTTGAACCACTTTTAAAAAATTAGTTTTTTTTAGTTGAAAGTGATTTTTTTTAAATGAAACTTTATCTTAACTGTTTTGTTGAAATTTTATTGAAAATTCTTATTTTTGGTAGAAAATGAACCTTCTTGTTTGAAAATATATTTTTTGTTATAAAATATAATAACTCTTTTTTAAAGATTAAAATTTGATTGGAAAATCAACTATATTGTTAAAAAAATTAACAATTTCCTAGACAATTTGACAATTTGGTTGAAAATTCAACTGTTTTTAAGGGAAAATCGTCGTTTTTGTGTGGAAATACACTGTTCTTAATTTAAAATTTTTAAAAATTTCCTTGAATTGTCAACTAATAAATATTTTGTTGAGAATTCATTTTTTTTATTTGAAAATGGAGTTGAACTATTTTGGTCAAAAATTAATCTTTTTTGATTGATTGAATTCATCTCTTATTTTTTTTTTTTTTTTTTTTTTAATTCAACGATTTATTTTGAAAAAAATTATTTAGTGGGGAATTTATCTTCTTTGGTAGAACAATTTTTTCGATTTAAAATTCAATTTTAAAAAAAATGTTTTGAACCAGAAATCCTAGAAATTAAATTCCCTGTTTTGATATTATTTTTGATTAATTATAAAATTCTAAGGCTTATATTTGAAGGATTTCCCCCATTTTTAATATTAAAATGTTGTTTTTCAGAAAATTTTTCGTTTTTTTTTGCGGTACTACACTGTTTTTAATTTAAAATTAAAAAAAAATTGCTTTTATTATCAACTAATAAATACTTTATTGAGAATTTTATCATTTTTAGTTGAAAATTGAACTTCTTGGTTGAAAGTTACACTATTTTTGTAAAAAATGCATCTCTTATTTTTTTTTATTCTTTTTTTTTGTTGTTGTTGAAAAAGTACATTTTTTGTTTAAACACTTGTCATTTTTGTAGAAAACGTAACACTTAACGGTTTTTCAAAAATTCGTCGTTTCTTGTTTAACTACACTTTTTTGTTTTTAAAATAATAAATTATTTAATGGGGAATTTATCTTCTTTGGTAGAAAAATGTTTTCGATTTAAAATTCAATTTGTTTAAAAATGTTTTGAACGAGAAATCCTAAGAATTAAAATCCCTGTTTTGATATTATTTTTGATTAATTATAAAATTCTAAGGCTTATATTTGAAGGATTTTCCCCATTTTTAATATTAAAATATCAGCCTAAAATAAATATAGTAAATAATAAATAAATATTGCCTTTAAATGTTGACTTTTATATTCTACCATGATTAATTTTTCAGATGATTGCGTGGCTTTTGTTCAAAAACAGGCGAAGTCTCTCGACTTGCCAGTCCAAATATTCGAGCCAAGTCCAAAATATCCAATTTTGGTCATCACCTGGGAAGGAACAGAACCAGAAAAAACTTCCATACTCTTGAACGGCCACATGGATGTGGTTCCGGTATTTCCTGTAAGTAAATTAAAATATCAAGTTTTCTAAATTCCCAATAAAAAAAGGAAAATAACAGTCTTGGAAAGTTTCCAATTCGAAAGCATATCATTTTCAAAGTGTTTAGAATAATTAAACTTTAAAGATTGACAATATTTCTGATAATATTTCGAATTCTGCAATTTTGAACGGCGAAATTACTATTTTTTTGACAGAAATCACATTTTTTAGCAAAAATAACCTATCGTGTCCTTTTTAATTTCACTTGATACTACATGATATGGTACTTGATAATATATTTATCGTTTTTAAATTTTTTTGTAATTTTGATTTTCAATTACAGTGTTTAATGCGCAAATCTAAAACCGTTTTATCTTTGATAAAATTTTATATTTCGAATTTAAACAAATAAACCATTTCAAATTGAAAAATATTTGATTGGAAAATTTCTAGAATTAATAATAATTCAAAGCGAAGATTTTAAATAAAAAATAAAAAATTTAGTGTGAAATAAAAGAAGATGAAAATTAAATTAATTATTTCGGTAATTTTAAAAATAGTTGCAATTTTAGAATTCTAAATTTTCGAGTTGAACGTTAAATTTCTAATTTTTCCCTCTCTTTGGTTTTAATTTTGCAATTAAAATTTATTTTAAATCCTTGAAATTTTAAAGGGTTGAGTATAAAAAAGTTTTAATATTACAATTTTTGCTGACGAACATTTTTTTAGTTTTAAGTGAAGTTTGCATCAGTTTTGGTTTTTCATTTTTAATATTTTCTATTTAAAATTAGTATTTAAAAAAAATTTTTTAGAATCATGCAATTTGTTTTTTTATTTCAGAAAAATTGGTATATTTAGCTACAATGTTCCATTATAATTTTTTTTGTAATAACAATTTAAAATTTCCGAAGATTTGACTTTGAAAGATTCAATTTAGTTTTCAATATTAAATTATCAAATTTTAATCGCTTTGAATTTAAAAGTTATAAAATTCTAAATTTCGAATTATTTAATTTTGAACGCTTTCAAGCATGAAGAATATAATTTCCATATCTCTGCATTTTAAATGAACCAATTTCCAAAAACCGAATCTTAAAATATGTCATTAACCGGGAATCTAATTAATAAACTTTTCTTTGCAATTTTATCTTCTTGTTTTTTAAAAATTCTTTTTTTCGCTTAAAAATTCAAGTATTAGAGTTAAATATTTATCATTTTAGTTGAAAATTCATCTTTTAGGTTGCAAATAAAATAAATTTGTTGAAAGTTGAACATTTCTTTGGTTAAAAAATCAGCATTTGATTGAAAACTTGTTTTTTCTTTGGATGTCGAGGACATTTTTTGCCGAAAATTTGTTTCTTTTTTGGCTGAAAATTATTTTGGTTTTTAAACTGAAAACGTAATTATTATTTCAATTAAATATTCCATAATTTTAGATAAAAATTCATCTCCTTGGTTGAAGGTTCATTTTTTGACTAAATATTTAATTATTTAAATTTTATGGTTGAAAAATGATCTTTTGTAATTGAAAATTCATCTCGTTGGTCAAAAATCATCTTTCTTGTTTAAAATTCTACTATTCCATTAAAATATTTGCAATTGTAGTTAAAAAGTTATCACTTTGTTTGAAAATATAACTATATCTTTAATTCAATTCAGTTTTTGATTTGAGAAAAATTGTTTACTGAGCTATAATGTTTAATTATAATTTTTTTTTATGCAATTACAATTTAAAATTCCAGAATTGCAGAAGATTTGACTTTGAAAGATTTTATTTCGTTTTCAATTTTAAATTTTCAATCTGAAATCATATAATTTCGTAATCATTTAATTCAAAATAAAATTATTAAATTTTTAACGCTTCGACTAAGAAATTAAACAATTCAACTTATTTTTGTAATGAAATTGTCAAAAATCGTTCAAAGTATATATATTTTTAAATTCAGAAACTTTTTCAGTTCGAAATGATTAATTATTGTTTTGAAACATTTTTAAACATAATATTAAAAAATTGGTTTAAGGATTGATTTTTAAACTTGCATATTTTTCACGTTATTAAATAAAAATCATCTTTTATCAGTTTAGTAATAACTTCTATTTTTTATTATTTCGTACAACATTTAAAAATCCTTCTTGTAATTTTCTATTTAATTGAAACCAATCTATTTTTATGAAACTCAGACGTTGAAAATAATCTGAATTGTTTATAGAATTAAAATTTTGTAATTTTAATTGCTGATTTCAATATTTAAATTCTTCTGTTACATTATTTCTGATTTTCATTTTCCTAAATTGAAAAACTTTCATTTTTCTTTAATTATATGTTATTTAATTTTTAAATCATTAAATCAATTTCAGATGAAAAAAAGTTTCCAAGCATTAATTTTTTAATCAATATTTTAAGAAACTCTGAAAAGGATCTAAATTGTTTATTATTAATGATAATAATTGTTTCATATTTTTAAATTAAATCTCAAATTTTTCTTCGTGAATATTTCATTAAAAAATAATTTAATCAATTTCAGATGAAAAAGATTTCGAAAAATATATTTTTCAATATAATTAATTATTAATTATTTTTTCGAAAATATTTTTAAAATGATATTTAAAAAAATTAATTTAATGATGGATTTTTAAATCTGCATATTTTTCATATTAGGAAATACATTTTTTTATCAGATACAAAAATCTCGTTATCCTATCCATTATACGATTCAAATTCCTAAAATATTTTAAAATCCTTATAAAATTTTTCATTTAATTGAAACTTAGACGTTAAAAAGGATCTGAATTTTTTATTATAATTATATTTATGGAATTTAAAAATATAAGAATTCAATTTTTTATTTTAATTGCTGAGTTCAATATTTGGATTATAATATTATATTATTTCTGAGTTTCATTTTCCCAAATTAAGTCTCAAATTTGTCTTTATATTTCTCCGATTGAAATTTTAATTGTTTTATAGAAAACTTACTTATTTGGTACATAAGAAAAAGCTTTTGTAAATAATTAGTTTTACTATAGAGTTCAAAATTTTAGAAAGGAAAAAATGTTTAGTTTTTTATTTTTTCTAAAAATACAACTGCGTGGATGAAAATTGACCTGTTTTAGTTTAGGATTCCAGTATTTGGTTGAAAATGAAACAGTTTGTTAAAAAATATGTGTATCTTGTTAAAAATTTGTTATTTTTTAATTAAAAATTAATCAGCTTTAGTAGAAAATTGAAATATTTTTGATAAAAATTCAATAGGTTGGTTGTAAATGAACGTTTTTGTTGAAAATTCATATTCTTGGGTTAAAAATTCAACGGTTTTAGAGAAAATGTTATTTTTTGGCGTAAAAAATTAAACGATATTGTGGACAGTTTGTTTCTTTCTTATTGAAAATTAATTTTCGTTAATCAAAATTTAACTAATCCATTTTTTGTTCTAAAAATATATTTTATAGTTAAAAAATTGTACTATTTGGTTAAAAAAAATTAGAAACTAAAAATGAATCAAATAAAATTTTAACTTACTAATTTGTTGCAAATTCGTCTTTTTTTTTGTAGAAAATTCAATGATTTCGTTAGAAATTGATGTATTTTGTTGACAATTCGTAATTTTTTGTAACAAAAATCAATTTTTATTACTTCAAAACTTAACTGATTGATTG
Organism: Druon quercuslanigerum; assembly: GCA_010014905.2. Taxonomy (NCBI): domain Eukaryota; kingdom Metazoa; phylum Arthropoda; class Insecta; order Hymenoptera; family Cynipidae; genus Druon; species Druon quercuslanigerum. The sequence goes on from JAAAKG020010214.1 coordinate 12,286, forward strand.
TAAATAAACTTTTTGGTGGAAAATTTATATGTTTGAGTTGAAAATTTAACTTTGTTTGTACAAAATTTTACGTAAAAACAGGGGCAATACCTAATATTTATAAATATCTGATAGTTTATTCAAAATCTGTAACGATAAGCTAAATATTCGAAATTAAACAAAATAACTAAACTTTGAACGTTAGAAATTTAATTTTTCTATATAAGAAGAATAAAAAAAAAATGTATAGGAAAATTAAAAATGATTTTTTATTTTGAAAAATGAATTTTAAGAAAATATTTAAAAAGATTTAGAAAGATTGACAAAATTATATAAAATTATTGTAGAAGATTTTATGGAAATTTTTTTAATTTTACAGTATGTTAAAAAAATGTTGCGAAACATTTTTAGGAAAAATTCGAATTATTTTAAAAGATGTTTCGAAGTTCTGAAAAAATTAAAAACTGTTTTAATATTTGAAAAAATGTAAAACGACTTGTAAGTATTTCAAGATCATCAATAAAATTTTGAAGCATTTTAAGGCCAAACAAATTGGTTTTCAGCAAAAATGATGAATATTTAATTGGAATAATTAAATTTTCAATACAAAATATTAATTTTCGAAGAAAAAGATTAATTTTCCAACACGAAGATTAAAAAAACAGGCATTTTTAACCAATTTTTAACTGAAAAATGTCAGTTTTAACCAAAAAAATGGAATAGTTAGATTAAGTTTAACACAAAAAGATTAATTTTTGACAAAAAAGTTTAACTCTCAACCAAAAAAATTAATTTGTAGCTAAAATTATTGAATATTTAATTCGAATACTTAACTTTCCTATATTAAAGATTACTTTTCGAATACCAGGATCAATTTTCAAACAAGAAGATGAATTTTTTATAAAGAAACAAAATATTTTTCAACAAAATACATGGATACATGAATTTTTAATCAAAAGGACGATTTAAAATTTTTAAAAACCCCATTTTTAACTAAATATTTTAATTTTTAACTAAAAAATATCAGTTTTTAACCAAATAGTTTAACTTTTAACCAAAAAAATCAAATTTCAGCTAAAATTAGGAATATTTAATTTGAAAACTTCAAT
>JAAAKG020010225.1:0-21076 GCA_010014905.2 Druon quercuslanigerum
TTACCGCATCTTTCGGAACACATGTTGTCAAATTTTTGCGAAGACGGACGCCTCTTGGTAATAATTTAAATCCTGACATCATGTGCACAAATACGTCACAATTAATTTATTTATATTAAATTTTCGTAAAGAATTATAAATTAGGAAAAGTTTCTTGAAACTCGTGTTGTCGAATCCGATTATTCAAAAATATTCCCATGCGAAGAAAGCGAACTTTTTTTGCTTTTTGCTTTATTTAATTAGAGTTATTGTCATTTTAAATTAAATGGGATATTTTGCTTCATGAGGGAGCCAATTTTAAACTAACCTGTTCTCTTTTTTCAACCAAAACGTTTACTTCATTTAAAGAAATGTACAGGTCAAATAAAAAATTAACTTTCTTTAATTCTTTGAAATTCAATTTTTTGTTTCAAATATTTAAAAATATTTTTCAAAGAAATGTTATTTTGCATTAAAAACTGAGTAAGAAAGTATTACAAAATAATTGGATAAATTAAAAACTGAGCGTTTTATGGAGGTATTTGTATTACAGAAAATCAGTTTTGGTCACCAAGGTTATTCAAGCATTTTTGCACTCGACGTTTCTTACATTTTTATTACCTTTGGATAGTTTACAAACTTGTTAGATATTTGAAGAAAAAATAATAGCAAGCCGTTTTTTCTAAATAAGAAAATTTAATTTTAAATTACTTTTGAATAATTACTTTGATCAAAGTCCCTTTGAAAATTTTCAATTTGCCTTTTCCTTTTCAAGGTAGGACAAGATTTCGGAAAGATCAAGAGCACCTAGCCTTCACTTTAAGCAAATGGAGGAGTATGATAATTTCAGGCATTCTGAGAAGCCAGCGCCGAAGTCTATATTAGCCGCTACCAGGATTCACTGACTTTCTGGCCCTTATCTACCTTATCATACTCCAACACAAATGTATCGCCCATCATATCCCGCGCAGTATCCTTACCCCTCAGGGAGTTCTTCTAAGTACGGATATCCTTACTCTATATAATATCTGCCTGCTATGCCTTATGTACAAGAAGCAAACATGAATCCTCAATGGCCAGAAGCACCTAGTTCCTGTGGCTCGAGACCTGTCACTCCAACTCCAGCGTCTGCAAACTACTCTCAGACTCATTATTCAGTCGCCACGATGAGTCCCAAGTTAAAAGAGCAATTAATCTTCGGAGCTAGGTACCAAAAGGAGGACTTTTCAGTCTTCGACTAACGGCTATGGAATTACAACAAGGAACGGCTTCCCTCTTGGTGAACCCAGGATCTAACGTAAATTTAATAAAACGTTTAGCACTAAAGCCGGACATCACCGTAGGTGATGACTCTATCCACGTGTCTGGCATAACAGAGGAATTAACAGAGAATCATGGGACAATAATGGTTACTTAGTGCCCAACAATTTTCCTATCGAGGCTCGCATAAAGCGACCTGTAGCGATTGACCTATGTAACCAAGACTTATCTGAGGGATACCTGCCCGGCATAGATGCTTCCAATCATCCAACGAAAAAACAATGCTCTTGAAAAAAAACAGGTTTTAAAAGAAGAACGCGTCTTAAGAGTCACCATGTATCGCATCTAAACGGACCAGAGCAAGATGTCGTCCTAGGATGGGTCAAGGAGTATCCGGATATATTTCATGTGAATGAAGAAGAGCTATCGGTAACAAACAAGGTACAGCATAGGATCCTCACGACCAGCGAAGCTATCATTTCTAAGAAGCAATATCGTCATGCACCTGAGGCTCAGAAGCAGTTGGCAATTCAGATAAAAAAGCAACTCAAGAGTGGTATAATATCACCATTTAAGTCCCTTTAACCACCAGTCATGATTATTCCAAAGGAGGCGGATGCTTCTGGGGAGAAGAAATTTAGGCTAGTAACCGATTATAGGGAATTAAATGCTTAGATAATAGGGAATGCATACGCATCACCTAACATAACAGATATCCTCGACCAATTGGGAAAGGCTCACTATTTTTCAGTGTTTCCCCTTGCTGGCGGATATCATCGGATCGAGACTCATCCGGACGATAGAGCCAAAACAGCTTTCTCCAAACCGGGTGGCTATTGTGAATACGTGTGAATGCTCATGGGTTTAAAAAACGCCCCGGCAATATTTCAGAGGCTCATGGACACCGTCCTTAAGGGTATGCTCTGCATCGAGGCATTCGTATACCCATACGACAACGTGCTTCACTTCAAAAATCTTGAAGAGCATGATAAGAAAGCAAGAAGATTGTTTAAAAGATTATGAGAAGCTAACTTAAGGCTCCAACCCAAAAAGTGGGATATTCTACGCCCTGAAAATGCCTATTTAAGTCACATCATCGGTCGCGATGGCGTAAAGCCAAACCCGGCAAAGATAAAGGCGATAACGCCAAACTTGCAAAACCATTAGCTGTCGACTGTCCAATGCGTTTTTCCTTTGATGCTTGATGAATTTACAAGAATATTAATTATTTAAACAATTTAGAATAAATAAATAAGAGCTTTTCTTTTTTTAAGTGTCAATGCCTTTTTTCTATGTTGCTTGACAAATTTACAAGAATATCCATTATTGAAAAAATTCAGATTAAAAATTAAAAGTTTGGCTTTTTTCTACTAGGCAATTTGTTTAGGGAATCAACTACGAATGACTATTCAATGTCTAATTTTACATTGTAAATTTACAAGAACTATTAATGATTTAAGCAATTTTCATTATAAATTTCAGGGCTTGTCTTTTTTCAACGTGTAAATTTTTTCGATGTAAAGTAAGAATTCAATGGCTTTTTTCTTCGTTGCTTGATAAATTTACAAGAATATTAATTATTTAAACAATTTCTAGTAAAAATTAAGGGTTTGGCTTACTTTCTACGAGGCAATTTGTTTAAGGAATCAACTATGAATGACTTTTCAATGCCTTCTTTCTTTGTTGCTGTGTGAATTTACAAGAACTATTAATGATTTAAACAATTTCAATTAAAAAAATGTAAGGAATATCTTTTTTCAACGTGTCAATTTTTTTCGATGTAAAGTAAGAATGACTATTCAAGGGCTTTTTTCTTTGATGCTTGATAAATTTACAAGAATATTAATTATTTAAACAATTTCGAGTAAAAATTAAGGGTTTGGCTTTTTTATGAGGCAGTTTGTTTAGGAAATGAAAAATCAAATCAAGTAAAAAAATCAAGTAATTCAATGTCTACTTTTTGCATTGGAAATTTACAAGAACTATTAATTATTTCAACAATTTTGATTAAAAATTAAGAGTTTCTCTATTTTCTATGAGTCAGTTTGTTTTCAGAGTCAGCTAAGAATGACTCTTCAATGCATTTTTTCTTTGTTGCTGTGTAAATTTACAAGAACTTATAATTATTTAAACTGTTTTGATTAAAATTGTGGGAGCTTCTCTTTTTTCTGCGTGTCTGCCCGTATTTTGTGCATTGTATTTTGTGCATGTGTATTTTGGCGTAAAATTTCGCTTCTTAATTTGTTTCTGATACACTAATATCCTCAAAGAGGGTCCAATTTATTTTAGTGTTCGATTAAACCAAATTTAGATATGACGTCCAGGGAAAATATTTTCTGAAATAAAAAACTGCCTAGAAAACTTTATTCATTAAAAATCGAGCAAGTTAAATTGCTTCGAGATATCTTTTTCATACACCTATACAATCGAAATGACGTAGAATTAATTTTAGGAGCTGATCAAATGCAAATTTGGGAATCAGATCCAGAGATAGCAGTTTAAAACTAGAAAAATTTCTACAAAAATTGAAAAACAATTCTGGCTAAAAATATCGCCTGTAAATTTGTTTCTGATACGCTATTATCCTCAAAGAGTCTCCAATTTATTTTAAAGTTTTTCAAACCAAATTTGGTGATGACGTCCAGAGGAAATACTTTCTGAAATAACAAAGTCCCTGAAAACTTTATTAATTAAAATTCGGGTAAGTTAACTTGTTTAAAGATACCTTTTTGATACATCTATACCATCAAAATGACTGAGAAGTAAGTTTAGAAGCTGATCAAATGCCAATTTGTAAATCAGATCCAGAGATAGCAGTTTCAAACTAGCAAAAAAAATTGAAATAACAATTCTGGCTTGAATTATCGCTTCTAGATTTATTTCTGAAATACTTCTATCCTCAACGACTCTCTAATTTATTTGAACCAGGACGACATTTTGAGCTGTCGCCGTGGTTCAGTTCACAATATTGTACTGTTATAATTTGTCTTTCTCCGAGAATAATGACTTACAACATTTTTAGACGAATAATCTCCTGTTTAAAGGGGATGACTACATAAGTTTTTAATAATGTATAAACAACACAAAAAAATATGTTTAAATATTTCTCTTTCAAAACTAGTTTTGTTTGTGTTTTCAATGTCATTGAACAATTTGTTTCATACACTTTTGTAATGATGTTATTATCTTGAAGAAGATCTAAAGACGGGTCGAAACGTCGATTTATTTCTTTAATGACTTGAATAAACATATATACATCTATTGAACGCATGACCAAAATAATTTCTGAATCTCTATAAAGGAGATATTTCCAGACATATATTCTGTCCGTTCTACACGTTTGGCGCAGTAAAATAGAACGTCGATGAGTTATAGTAACTTGAACGAAGCACACGCAATATGATAATAATCAATCGAAGCCACCATCCTAGATCTTCCGTACCTCGTATATACCTCTCTCGAGAAAAAGCGGTAGAGGTTAGCTGAGCTTAGAGTGTCTTGATCGATGGACAATTCTAGCTACAGCCTGCGCAGTTCCGGAAAGAACAGATTTTCTATGGTACTGGTACATCAACACTATACATGGCCTAGCATCACTAACAACTTTAGTGCTCAAAAGTCGTATACAGGAAGCATAATATTCGCTTTTACTCAGGGAACATGCTGATAAGACCTTCATGGTAAATTCTACGACATTATACGCAGAGAAGAGCTATCGATGGGTCATAGACACCGTCGTTTACCATGAGCGAATAATAAATGTACCACTAGGCGATACCAACTGCCGAGCATGCAAGCAAGAGCCAGAAAAATTTTGGCATGTTCTCATTGGATGCTCGAAGTATGCACGCTACGGGTATAATGCATATAGAGACAAAATGCGGCTCTAAAAGTGTTATATTATGATCTTCGGAATTTCAACAATATTTAACAATTAACCGTCTTGCTATACGCTAGGAGAAACTGCAGTCCGCTGTGGAGAATTATTATTATTATTCTGGGTCAAGGCCGTGACAGCCCCTAATGCTTGGGTGATCCCCTTACGTCCCCTTATAAGCCTTAAGCGTAACCCTGTAACCCTCTCAATAGGGAGAGGACCGCAGCCACGCTTTTTGATAATATTTCAGAGTGTTACAAGTTTCCCGGAACCTAAGGGCAGTGACAAAGGATATGAGTGGATGTCTTATTATCCTTTCCGCACAGACGACAAAGAAACTTCCTTTAAGCCCTATATTATGTCAGTGATACCGGAAGTTTCCGTGTTCTACAAACATTTCTGTTAGGACCATGGCTTCATTTCTCCCGAGCTTGAGTGTTTTCTTCGCTGGGTGAGACTTTCGCTTTGAGCCCAATAGTGTTTTCGCCTGTCTGCAGCCAGAGACCAAACTCCACTCATTCTGATGTTCCTCGGTCAGCCAACTGCTAATATCTGCAGTAACTAACCTACTGGAAATGTCTACAACTAGCCCCGGATCCAGTATAATGTTCTTTTGCTACTAGTTTTTCTAGCTTGTCCGATATCGCATTACCCTTGATGCTGCTGTGTGGTGGGTTGGCAAGGAAATACAGTGACTCGGATGTTTGTTACTAACTTATTTAGTGACTCAAAAAACTCCCAAACTAGTAGCGACCTGGTCGTTGTTCCATTCAGAACCATTATAGCAGCGCTGCTGTCTGAGCAGACACGAATGCTTCTATTATTGTCATACTTTCTTACCTTATAGGCGCACAGGTGCATAGCCATAGTCTGAGATTGTAGAACTGTGACTTAGGACCCTATCGCGATTATGAATCTCATTCCATTTGTTCTGCGATATACACCGGCTCCTGTATTCTCCTTCTTACTGGAGCCATCTACAAACTAGTTGTATCCATTACTGGGCAGGTGTGCCTCAACGTTCACCCATGGACATGCTAACTCGATGCTTCTTGTCCAAGGGGTAGCGACTAGTGAAAATTTTATTCTTAAGCATGTTCAGTGCAGGCCTCCTTGAGATGTTGCCTTCGCAGCCACCGCCTTGATGGTGAGATGGAAACCAAGATAATTTACGTGATTGAATTCTCGGCGCTAGCTAATGGCAATATCACGGTAAAGGAGGAAGAAACACGGGCGAAATATTAGACTTTTATTCTCGAGCTGAGCAGGCTGTACCAAAGCTACAAAGTCCAACTTGAGGTTCTCATAATCCGCTGCCTTGGAGGTATTTCTGAGTAAACTCAAAAAAAACCCGGCTTGCCAGCATCAGGATCAGTCCATCACGAGCCAAATGCAAAAGAATGTTTTTGTGGGATCACTTCATCTGTTCCGTCAACACAGTTCCTCCTAACATTGTACAAAGGTTAGTATCTTGCGTAAATTTCCCGTTCTAGCCTACCTTCTAGGATAGAAGGAGCAGGAGTGGACGACGTACACGTTTCGTTTGTGTCGAGATCCAATTCTTTAAGAAATCGTGATCGTAGCTTCTGTAACCTACAACTTCTCTAAAGTAATAGTAATAAATAAAATAATAATTAAAAAATTTTTAATTTTCAAACTAAAATGAGAAAAAAAATTAATAAAAATGTTTAATTTTTACACTATTGACATGTTAAAAACCTGTTTTATTAAATATAAAAAAATGTTATTTATCTATTTAATTAAAAATTTAAAGTGTATATTTCATTTGATAGACCGTTTTTAGTAGCTAATATAAAATAAAGCTTTGAGACGTTAGGAGTTTGGATGCAAGTACGCATTATCTTTTTATTTCTGACAAAATATCGGAGAATGTTTTACAAGTATATGCACCAGATTTCACTCGCTATAATTCTATTGAAATAATATTTGAAGAAAAAACGAAGACTTCATTTCCTGCTGAAGGGTGGTTTCTCAAAATACATTAAAACACAAATTTGAAATACGTTTATTTGAGAGTTCTTTGAATTTCATTATGAGACAAAGAACTCATATTGAAGCTTATTGCTCAATTTGTGATTGACGTCTTTATTACATCATTATGACATCTTAAAAACACAGACATAAATTTTTCAAATATAAATATATATTTTATTTGCTTGGCCATATTTGGCAGTGAATATAATAAAAGCTTCGAGTCGTTAGAGGTCGTGATGAAAATACAAATGAAGTTTTTATTTATAATAAAATATCGGAGAATGTGTTACAAGTAGATGCGCCACTGTTCACTCGCTGTAAGCCTGATAGAAATAATATTCAAAGCAAAAAAATAGAAGCTCCTTTGTTCCTGAGGGGTAGTCTTCCAGAAATACATTATAATTAAATATTTTAATAACTTTATTTAAGAATATTTAAAATTTTATTACGACACAAATAAACCCAAATTGTAGATCAAAGTCCTCAAAACATTTTCTCGACATCTTCACGTCATCCTAACGACACAGACAAACTTTTCACAAGTAACTATATATTTTATTTCTTTGTCCATATTTAGTAGTTAATATAAAAACAGCTTCTAGTCGTCAGGTTTTATTTTAGATTTTATTAGATAGATTTTATTTTTTTGCTGAAGGGTGGTGTTTCCAAAATACATTAAAACGCAAATTTAAAATAACCTGGTATAAGAGTTCCTATAATTTCATGATAAGACAAAGAACTCAAAATTAAAGCTTGTGGATCAATGTCTGCACGAGATATTTACGACTTCGCTGCGACATCTTAATGATATAGGCTTAAAGTTTTCACAAGTAAATATGTATTTGATTTGTTTAGCCATACTTAGTAATATATATATACAAATTGCTTTGAGTTATTAGAGGTAGTTATGAAAGTGAGCAGTAACTTTTTATTACAAGAAAATATCAGAGAATGTGTTACAAGTAGATCCATCGCCGTTCGCTTTCTCTAAGTCCGAGAGAATTAATAGTGTTTTGTCTCAAATTAATTTTTTGAACCCAACATTTTTTCAAAATGCGAATTCCGCAAATATGACTGTTGTGGTGGTATGTGCTTGGCGTGCAAAATAATTGTTGTTCTACACAATTTTTAATCAGGTGTATATTTTTCGATAAAATACTGGTTTCTTTTTCATTACAATAATTTTTGAAATCAAAAAATTAAAAAATGTTGAATTTTGAAAATCTGAGAGTAATGCTTGGTTGTGCTAGACGCGCACAACAAATATTATTGTCCTCTATGCGTCCCACTCAGGACCAAATTTTTTAATGAAATACTACTTTCTTTTTCATTAGAATAATTTTTGAAATAAAATGTTTTTAAATTTTAAATTTCGAAAATTTGAAAGTTGTGCTGGGTTGTACTAGACGTGCAAAACCATTTTTGTCCTACACACTTTTTAGTCAGATGCATATCTTTTGATGAAATGCTAGCTTCTTTTTGATTACAATAATTTTTGAGATCAACAAATTTGAAAATTTTGAATTTCGAAAATTTAAAAGTTGTGCTTAGGCGTGCAAAACAATTATTGTCCTCTACGCATTTCAGTCAGGAAAATATTTTGCGAATTCCTTGCAATCTAAATTTCCTAAATTCCTTGAATTCGTAAATTTCTTTAATTCTTTTAAATCCCTGAGTTCATGAAATTCCCTGATTTCTCTGAATTCCTTGAATTCCCTAAATTTCTTCAATTCTCTAAATTCCTCGAATTCGCTAAATTCGCTAAATTCCTTTAATTATCTGAATTCCTTTTATTTTAAACAATTTTTATAAATATCACGTCACTATTAATAGTTGGGCAATGGTTATAAACAAAATTATTGTTGGATTAAAAAAACCAACAAAACCATTGCCTTTCTCTCGAAAATACATACTCTCGAAAATATTTACTTTGGTTTCAAAATTATTTATTTCATTGAAAACTAAATTTTTAACCTGAAAATTTCAGTATTCCATTTATTTTTGGTTAAAAATTAATTATTTTGTTCAAAAATACTCTTTTAATTTGAAAATTACAGTATTCCATTTTTCATTGAAAATATATATTTTACAGTATAATATTCTTCTATGTAATTGGGTAAAAATTCATATATTATGTTGAATTGTCAAAAGTACAATTTTTTACCAAACAAACTAATACATTTTCAACTATTCTACCAAAAATTCCATAATGGTAGTAAGCCAGGGTCAAAACATTAACTAAAATGTGCCATAACTTATTCTAATTTTAATATTTTTTATTGCAAGTTACATATGGTTGAAATCGCAAAAAAACATTGATTACAAATATAATATTTTTAATTTTCTGATTACAAAAGTATAGCATATTTATGTTTGGTATTTTATGTCTTGTTAGGAGAAAGGTACCCCACTGGCATGACTAGACACAACGCTATCGTTCAGTCAGGGACGTGAGGAGAAGTCTAGTGGAGAGGATAAGACGAGCAGGTAGGCCGCGATCAAACGGAAATCGTCCATTTTTTGAATGGGTCCTAATGGGATTGGTGACTTCTGTTGAGTCAGTGAATTTACTGTAGGTTAGTGTGTGTACCCTTTCCGCACTTCACTGAGTAACTATGCAAAGTTTGAAGTTTACAAGGGCCGTTACGAGAGTTTTTTAAACTTGATACTTATAGATGTGCATTGATTCTTCAGACATGTTCAATAAGTTAGTAAACCGGGTAAGATATATTTACAAATTTCATCTCAGGTTTAACGTCCCTCACGTTCGGTAATACTAATGGCCATAAGCTTAAGCACGTGAAAAGAATTACTAACAAGTGCACCCTAAATACTATTCTATCTATTCATCCTTATGGTCACAGGTAGCACAGAGATACAATAATTAAATCTTGGCGATACGGAGGATGGGGACTTGAGGGCTATAAAGCATAAGGTAATGTAACCAATACCTGAACTATTATGGTAGAACTATACAGCAGCTGTCATCCCTTATTAAACAGCTACCTTAGAAAATGTTTCATTGCAATAAATTTATATTATTACAATTTATAATATGCACTGATTTTCAAACAAGCTTATGTTCCTTGTCTTGTTTTAATTATTAAAACAGAGCGCGTCCTATAAAAAATGTCAAAAGTAAAATTTTAGACCTAATTTGTAGGAACTATATTGCTTTTAAACTTGGTGTGTTACTAAAAATTTGATTCCCTTTTACACCGTTTTTTCAATAATTAAATTTTTAATTTTTAATTTCTTTTTATAAGAAGCATGTAAAAGACATTTTTAGATCTTTATCGGAGAAATGACTGATGTCAATTAATTTTTTGCGTCGTTTTTCCAAAAATTTTATTAAATTTTCTTTAACAGTCTTTTCTACAAATAAAATAAAAGCCAATACTCCGGTAGAGTAATGCTGAAAAGTTCCAGGTTTTTATAAAGTTTTCAACCTTTTCTCGGCTTTTCAATTAGAATGAGGAAATAAACAATTATATAATAAATTAAATGAACGGTTTACAGTATGGATTTTTGTCTTTAATGTACATTTTTAAGTTAAAATTACTTAAGTTAATTAACAAACAGATGCCCACCGTAAACATTTGAATGCAGGAAGGAATCATTTTTTACTTTACTTTTCCTTGAATAATGTCATCAATGATGTTTAGTGATGAAAATTTCTAATCACATATCAAAAGCTAAAAACATTTTTCCAGATTTTTTTCTTTTATATAGACGAATATTGTACTTTTTTCTGTATTTTCTTTTAGAAGAATTTTTTCACCAGAGGTTGAAACTAAAACCTTTTTCACGCCGAATAAAAGTTAAGAAATTGAGAAAGAGTTACTTTAAGAAAGAAACTAGTATTTCATCAAAAAATACACACCTACCTAAAAAATGGGTAGGTCTACAATTGTTTTGCATGCCTGGAAAAACGCAGCACAACTTTCATGTTTTCGAAATTCGCAATTTGAAAAAATTTTGGGTTCAAAAAAGTAATTTGAGACAAAATACTACATTTTCACCAAAAAATATAGTCCTGAGGGAAACGTGTAGAGGACGATCATTTTTCTGCACAATTAAGCACAAACCTAGCAAAACTTCTTGGACATTATCCATTGTTGCATCCACTTCTTCTCTTGTTATGTCGATCCCTTCCTCCATTTCTCTTTGGACTATCCTTTTCCCCCCTTTGATCTTAATTTTCTCTCTCCTTAATAGACCCTTGAAATAATCCGTTCAATGCTCCATTTCTATTTCTTTATTAACAAGCTTCCTTTCCCCTCTGTCCCTATTAATCACATCCCACAGCCTACCTTCTTTGATCACTTTTTCTACTTCTGCCTTATATCCATCCTTTCACCTTTATCTTTTACTTTCTTGCATCTTTTCACGTTCTCTTATTCTCCTGTCATACTGCTTCTTCTCCATTTTTCCTTTTCTCCATTTTTTTACACACTCTTTCATTCTCTCTTTACCCTCCCAGCATTTCTTGAACCACCAGCCTCTAATTACCACTATTCTTTCTTCTTTAGTACTCAGCTCATCCTTTAGGGTTCGTTCACATATCACGTAAGATTGTTTTTTATGTTTAAATAAATATGAGAATAAAGTTGCTGTTAAATAAAAAATGACACAACGATATAAACAAAAGAAAATATCCTTACGTAATGTGCGAACGATCCCTTACTTCTACTTTTTAAGTTAAAAAGTCTACTCCCTCCTCTTTTCATACCTAACCTTCTACTCTTTCATCTTTGGTTTAAACTCTTTTAATTTATGTACCCCCTAAGAACACCCATTTGCGTGTTCCTTTCTTCTGTTATTTCTTTTCTCCCTCTGCTGCGTTTATTGATGCCTCTTTTTAGTGAAGCTATGGGCGGGAAATGCTCGGACCCTATCTCATTCCCCACCTTCATACACCCTATCATATGCCGCATTCTATCTGAAGCTGAGATTTATTCTATTACTGTTTTTTTTCTTTACAACGAATGGGATGTCCCCTTCCTCCAATTAAAACCAATTCTTCCTTCTTTTCCTTCATCCACCTTCTTTTTACTTCCAGCCTTCCTCTTCCCCTCCTATTCTATATACGCAAACAACCCCTATTTTGACTTTCTCAACTATAATCCTTCTTATCATTGTTCCATCCTTTGCCTCCATATCTCCATATTTTCTCCCTTTTCTCTCTGCCCAGGTTTCACTCAACATAATCACATCCCATTTTCCCAACTCCTCCCCCAAGTCCTTTATTCTTATTCTTTAAACCTGAAACATTCCAGAAAGCTATTTTCACGTTTCTCTCTTCCCCCCACACCTTTTTCCCATTATTTCTTCTAATTCTTCGTCTCAGCACCATTCCTCCCCATTTATCTGTATATAGTGTCTCCCTATCCACACCATGTACCCCTCTTTCCTCTCTGCCCAAGCCCTCTGCTCTATTTGCGATCTCCTTTCCATGTTCCTCCATGCCAGATATTAAATTCTTTCCATTCTTCCTCTTGACAATTTTTTTTCCTCCCGCTTTTTCTAAAAACATTCCTTTTTTCCTTCCTTCGTCCCTCCTATTCGCTTAACTCCTTCTGCCCTTATCTGCACTCTAGCGTCTCTCAAAAGATTTTTTATCCCCTTTCAATCTTCGATAAATCTCATTCAGTCTTTTCTTCGACCTTTCATTTTCAATTTGCACGTTCTTTTCATTCGCTTTAACTATTTCATTATTGTTTGTTTCACCATATACTCATTCATAATTTCTAAATTGCTTACCTGTTCTTCCAATTGTTTGATCTCACTATTTCTCTGTTCCTCAACGACTCTCTGTCTATTCTCTATGCTCTCTACTGTATCAGAAACCTTGTCTTTCTCCTCCTTCCAGCATGTATCTCATTCTTCCTATTTTTCTCTTACCTTTTTCACTTCCCTCCTTACATCATTTCCCTATCTATCCATATCCCTATTCATATCATTCAATCTCTTTCTTGTTTGCTCATTAAACCCTTTTATGAAAGCTTACAAATTTTCAAACATTTCCTTATTCCCCCTATCTCTTTCTGGTGTTTTCTGTTTGATCCTAACTTTCTTGTTATCATGGTCCCTTTCTGAATCATCGTCACCAGCCTCTGTGTTTTATTTATCCTCCCCTTCATTGCTAATTGCGCTTGCCCTTTTTTGCCATTTGTCCCGTACCTAGGTCTTTTCTCGTTTCCATCCCCTCCCTGGTCGGCGTCTCGTGCCTTTCCTCATCGCTGTTGTCATTGCAATCAACGTTCCCCTGCCCCTACTTCGCACTCTTTCACCAACGTCAGCTCTTGTTGCCATTACTGCTTGCTGTTCTGTGCTATCGTCCATTAACTGTTGCCCTCTGGCGTCAGTTTGTAGACTTCGCGTTGTCAGCATTCTACCTTACCCAAAGCTCCGTATGTTTCGACAGGTTTTGCAACGTGGGTAAAGCTTTGTCATGCAGAAGAATAACTTTATCGTATCTCTACTCATATTGCAGCTGTTTTTCCTTTAATGGTCAGATCAGTCGTGTTACTTACAAGCTCTCAATAGAATTATCGAAGTTCAGCTCGCATGTACATCGTTTATATTTCAGAAACTTATAGCTTGATTTCAATAAACTTGGTATAAACCGGTTGTTACTGGTACTTTTTTATTTTTAAGTCAGAAATACGGGATTCAAAATGGAGGTTTCAGCATGGGTGCCGTCAAGATGGTCCATATATGCAAATGTTTTTAAAAATCCTTACTTTTCGTATGACAAAGGGTCCTAATGGTGCAATTCTTGACTTCGTGCAGAAAAACTCTGAGCTCAGATTAGCGGATCAAATATCACCTGTTGAAATATAATTTAATATTCATGCAATTAAAGTTTTCGACAGTGTTTTTTCAGAATATGAAGTAAAAAAGGTAAAAATTCAAATTGCAAATGTTGTTTGAAACTCATTCAACTGTATTAAAAAAAATTTTATAATTATGTTTTTATGATATTTGATGAATTTGGGTGAATCGCGAATCTCGGTTCGAGAATGCCCAGTTTCGTTCTTCTAGGAGTTCATGACTACTAAGTGAACCTATAATAGCATTAGATTAGAAGCAAACATATTTAAAAAGTATACACATCCTATTAAACTAATTCGTCGGCTATATCGTTATCTGGTTTTAATAAAAACTGCGCATCGAAATAACCACTCAAGTGTTGGGGCACGTAAATTGTTATTCTTCTGATGTTAAATGTTCATTTCTGCTAATTTATACAGTAAGTCTTATTATTCGAATTACCACGACTTCTTAGTCAGTACGCAAAACTGTATCCAGTTTCATAAATCTAATTAATCCCCTTAATCTTAAAGAAAGAGTTTCTAAGGATAATACTAGTAATAAATTAACTGTACCGTCTTCCTCTCGATTTCTTCCTTCATTATCTCCATGAAAGTTTGCCTCAGTTTTTTCCAAAATATTTTAGATGTAGTGACTTACCAACCTTTATTTTTAAGTTGCAGCTAGAGAATAGTGAGATTGTGCTAAGACGCTAGTTGGTGTGGAGCAGAGAAAAGTATGCATAATTCACACAAAAAATTCGCAAGTTCAAAAATCTGCCTTCGCATCACCTGAAGGCGATTCCGCTGCACGAAAAGTGAAATAGAAATACGACAAAACCCCTAAACATAGGAGCGTTGAATTGCATAACAAATTCTATATGCAGAAAAAAGCAGAATAGAGGAATTTAAAAACAGAACCTTCTTTGAGTGACTTGTTTTTTAGGCCCATACACTATGAGCGAGAAGTCTGGAAAGAAATCCTAAAGCGACTTCTTGATGTAGCGTTGTTTTTTGCTAAAAAAGTTTTAGATTTCCGCGGAGATGGTAACAGAATTGGAGAACCATGCAACGGTAACTTTCTTGAGATCCTTGAACTTTTAGAAAAATACAACCTGCTTTTTAATTACCACCTACGAAAAGTTCGCCACCCTCAAGCAACTGGAAACGAGTACAGTTGTATTATTTTACTTATCAGCAGATTTTCAGAATAAGTTTATTTAGGTTTGTGCAAATAAAGTAATAAATTGTGTTATTCAAGAATACGAGAAGGCAAAGTATCACTCAATGATTGTGGATGATACGCGGCAGCAATATGCCACATACCTACGCAGAGGTTTTCTTTGTACCTTAGCGCAGTAGATACAATCGAGATTCAACCTCGAACTCCATGGTTGGCCTCGATTTACTCTGAGAAAAATCTTGCTTCTCATCTTTTAGGATTAGCAAAGGCACTAGCTGCGGTTTCATTATTTAATCTGACAGAAGAGTGTTGTGGTAATGTGAATGGACTCAAAACGTATAATCTGACCTCAAATTGTTTACTTACGACATCAATGCAAGAGAAAACTGAAACAAGTTGCAAGGGAGAATATTGCAGAAAAGCTCTACGATAAAGAATTTAAAGTGTGGCTTCAAGCAATACACAAATTTTGTGAATTTTTCCCTGTTAATTGAAAATAACGCGCTTTATCTGAAGACGAAAAGTGAGAAACAAACAACTGATCCGCTGAACAAACATTCTATGGAGCTGCAGCATGAGCTAGTGGATGAAGCTAAAATTTTAAATTCCATTGTTTTTTTAAATTTAAGTAATGAAACTCTGCAACCTTTACAGTTACTTAATACTCTTTAAAGAACATATCTTAATTGTTCAATTAGGTTCGTTAGGGGAGAGAGTGACATCTGACATCTGAAGGCAGCATCTGAAAGAAAAAGTGAAAGGGTATGTGCATAAAAAGGTACATACAAAGAAAAAGAAAGGAACGGTGAAACGGTGATGGGATAGGGAATTTATAAACATGAAAAGAAACGTGAAAAAGAAGTACAAGAAGTGGGAAGAAGGAACTACGAAAAGTGCGGCGTACGTGGAAATGAAAAAAGAGATACTTTTCATGTGTAAGAAGAAAGAGCAGGACAAGGATAGAGATCTGGAATAGGCGTCGAGAAGTATTAAGACAGAAGGGCGCATGTGCAAGGTAATTAATAGTTTTCGGAAAAGAGGATGAGAATGAAGAGACAAAAGATTGGATGAGAGGAGGGCAGGGAATCCCGGTGGGTTTCTGGATTGATAGGGGTTTGTGCCAAGGGTGTCCGATTAGCCCCACGCTTTTTGCTACTTGGATCGCGGATATTGAAGGTAAGCTAGCGGCCGGAGTGGTAAGAGCAGTTGGGTTACGAGGGGTTAGGATATAGTCACTCGCCTATGCAGATGGCATAGTGCAGCTAGAAAGGGCGAGGATGCTTTGAAGGTGATAAAAAGGTACCGAAGATACCTGGATAAGAAAAGCTTGGACCTAAATGCGAAAAAGTCCAAGGTATTCGCATGCAGGAAAGGACGTGGAAGGGAGAAGGGAGTTACGCGAAAGTGGGCAGCAAATTCGGTACAAGAGAGGTAAGCGTTTGTGTAGCTGGGCTTCCTGTTTCGGAGGATAGGTGTAGTGGATCGTCATATAAAAGGGAGAGTGAGGAGGGGAAATGTGGTGATGAGGCGGGTAGCGTTGGCAAGGCACACTAGAGTTACCAAGGAATACGCCTAACTATATTGTCAGGAGGGAGACAGAAGGAACGAGATTAGGGATTATAACAGGGAGTCAAGCGTGTAAACATGAGGAGAAACTTTTGGAAGAGGGGGGCAGTAGGCGGGTTAGGGAGTGTTGGTGAGAGAAGGAGAGGAGGAGTAGGGGTGGAAAGATGGAGGTTGAAAGGGAAAGGTGTATTAGAACGAATGGACTGCAGGTGGATGAAGTGAGAAGGATGCACGAAAAACGACATAGAAAGAGAAGGCAGCAGGGAAAGAATGAATAAGAGAATCAAAGTTTAAGAGGAACTATGCGTAGGAGTGTGAGGAGGTAGAAAAGAGTAGGGTAAGCATGGAGGTATTATGCATGCAAGGGACGGCAAAGGAAAGCAGCATGAGTGAAGAAGGTGTTAGATAAGATGGAGAAGAAGAGAAAAAAGCAGGAAGGAAAGATTTTCAATAGAAGGGCGATAGATATTAGTTTTAAAAAATTAGATGTAAGAAAGTTCTGTGAAAAATGCAAGTATAAACAAGTGAAATTTTTAAGGCCAGCAGGCTTGGGTGACCACCAGATATAATTTTTCAAAAATGGATTATATTTTGTATAGATTCAAACAAATTTCTGGGCGATGTGCATGAAAATTCGAAATAAAATGTTTCAATCCATTCTTGGACCACCCTAGTGCTCAGCCAAGATATAGGGATTGTCTGTCTCTATGGGTCTTTACTGGCCCACATCTGGCATCTAGGGAGCGGGCTTTGTAACATTAAGGAATTTATTAACAAATTAAATCCCATATTGTTATATATTCTCTACTTATTGACATGCTAAGGAAAGCAAAGAGTCGAAAGTGGCGGAAAGGCGAGCGTTTACAAGTCAAGGAGGCCTGGTTTCGATCAGGCTCCATGGCGCAGTGAACAGAGTGCTGGTGTACAAGCACCAGCGCACAATAGTCGGGATAGCAGAAAAGGCCTTGTCAAAAGTTAAATATCGATACTTGCTCGAGGCGTGTCGAAGCGTCAAATTATAGCTCGGTTGCAAGTAAGATAAAATTTCAATACAATTTGTATTTTATTAATGCATAAAGTATTACAGTAGTAAACTCAAAGTTTTCTTGTTAGAAATTTGTAGCGGTAACTGCTACTTCCGTTTGGAATACGTTTACAAGACATGTGTACATGTGTACGAAGTTCTTTCAAAGTTGGTCTACCATTTCTTTTTGACAATTTGAACCTCAAATTGCAATTCCTTTTCGCCGAAAACTTTTCGCGAACGTAATATCAGTCATTCGATGTCAAACTATCGATCCTTCCATCATTAGTGAATAAACTTCCAAGGTGCACATAATTATCTTTTTGTTTTCTCTCCTCTTCAACTAACGAAATGTGGCATACATAAGTTAATCTTAAGATTTATCTTCTTCATGCTAGTATTAAGTCCTAATGGAATTTTTTTAGATTTTCTGTTTATTCAGAAAAAAACATCAAATAATTTTCGGAAGGCTACATAAGAATACGTAGTTCCCTTTACAAGCCTAGAATATTAATTTATGCTGTGTGACAATTACATTATTATTTTGATTATACAATATTTTTCTCTTGTTCAAATTCCTAAGTGCAATTATCAACCTTATTTGATGTAGACATTTCTCTCTCTTCAGTATCATTTGGTGTTTCACATTCCTCCAATCCATGATCATTTTTAAAATTTAATGATTGTGATTTGTTTAACATTGAACTAAATTCACCAAATTTCAATATTTCTTCAAAAGCTGATTGTTCCACAGTTACCTGTAGACATTAAATACATATAATAAAACTTGTTGTGAAGCTGTAGGTAGAAGTCCTTACTAAATAGCGCAAAATGTAGTCCTATTTTATGGTAGTTTATGGAAAACAAAATGTTTCATTGAAATTAGTATTTGCCGGGGGAGGATGTGAGAGTTTGGGGGTTTCTACGTCAAAAATAGATTTCAGCAATTTTGAACCCATTAAATATAAGTTAAAAAATATTTTTCACTTTTCAAGCTCTAATATTTAATTTGTTAGCAAACCTATTATATGTAATGAAATATAAGTTCAAAATCATGTGAAAACTATCAGAAAAACTGAGGGGGGTCTTTTAAAATTGAAGGTGAACAGCTCGAAATCGTGGAATGCGATAAATACCAGGTTTGATAAAAAATAACGAGACTTTTCAAATTTCCCGGGCTGTAATCGTCCGTTTGGCAACATTTTTTTTTGTTTTGTAGCCATATTGCATGTTTAGCGGTTTTTCACTTTTGGAAAAAAGAATTTGCATCAAGTTTTTTTACAAAAATGGAATTTTTTTTGTAGTAATATTGCATGTTTAGCGATTTTTCACTTTAGGAAAAAATGGATCAGAGAATTTGCATCAAGTTTAAAAAAAATTGAATAAAGTGCAGTAATGTTCTTGAAATGTTAAAAGCTATTTTTGGTGATTCGGCTTTGAGCCGAGCAAGAGTTTTCGAGTGATATAAACGTTTTAAAAATTATCGGAAAGACATTGAAGGCGACGTGCGTTCTGGGTGTCTTCGCACATCGGTAACGGACGATATCGTCGAGAAAGTGCAAAAAATGATTATGAGCGATCGTCGAATTACTACTAGAGAGGTTGCTGAGGATGTCGGTATATCATACGGCTCATGTAAAGCAATTTTTACAAATGTTTTACACATGAGACGTGTGGCAGCAAAATTTGTTCCGAAACTACTGAATTTCGACCAAAAACAATATCGCCATGACATCGTTCAAGATTTACTAAATTAAGTGAATAACGAGCCTACATTGCTCGAGTGAACCATAACAGGTGATGAATTATGGGTTTATGGATATGACGTTAAAACTAAGGGTCAATCGTCCACCTGGCAGTATTCAACGTCACCAAGAGAGAAAAAAGCACGACAAGTTCGATCAAACGTGAAGGTTTTGCTGACTGTGTTTTCGATTTAAACGGTTTAGTGTATTATGAGTTCTTACCTAAAAGTAAAACGATAAAAAAAGAATATTATGTACGAGTTTAACGTCGTTTGCGTGAAGTAATACGAAAAAAACTACCAATTTTGTGGCAAAATCAGTCATGGCGACTGCACCACGATAATGCACCTGCTCATTAGGCTAGGGCGAAAAATCAAGATTGTGCTTCCCGCAAACGTCTGGGTGCGGAAAAGTGGCCCAGTCCAATCCGAAACTCAGCGCACTTTAAAATTTGAAAATCGGATAATATCTTCAGTCTGTTCTTTGAGGCTGAAATCTCGAAATTTCACTGAAAAAGACTAAAATTTAAGGTTTTGCAAAAATAGGCTTAAAATTGATACCGATGCCTCCCAAGGGTGACTTCACGATGAAAAGTCATCAGAGGGTACTTAGAGGTCCGTACCGAGTCGCCAAAGTCACCCCATGCCAATCCTCATTCAGGGGCAAATGGCTCAAAATTGTAAAACGCTTAAATAATTATGCGGTCCCTGGGTCATGTCTGTCTACGAGCACAGGAGCGTCTGTGCCACCTCTACACTGAAGCTGGACCCCCCCCCCCCCTGGTCGTCGGTCTCCTTCTCTCCTCCCACTCCCCCTCCCTCTGGTTGAGCGTTGTCGAGACTTGTCAATGGCTCGTACTGTCGGCTCACGCATAATGTTCGTTCACTCGCAGGTGCTAGTTGACGTTGTCGTTATAGTTTCTTCTTCTCACTGTCTCGTCGTTGGTTCTTTTGGTGGTAGAGATTCTGGTTCTTCCTGCACTCCCCTCTTTGGTTTGTATGCCACAGCATGTCGAAATTCGCAAAGAGAGACTTTGTGCAGTGCTCTATATTTGGTCCTCCAAAAGATTTTGGTCCGACCGTTTTGCCAACGAGGGCTGACGTTCTGCGATGTTGTCAGGAGGTTCGAAGGCAAAAGGGCTGTCTTTCAGAAAAAGACGAGGAGCCTTCGTTCGGAGACATTGCCGACGAAGTCCGTTCCATACAAATAGTTATTTGGGAATCTGCTTCTATCCCAACGGTCTCAGAGCAGCGCATTAAGGAATGTCTCGCAAATCTTCATAAAAAATACACTACGTTGAAAAATTCATTGAAGAGTCTTCAATGAATTCCCAAATAACTTTTAATTTGGAACGGACTTCGTCGGCAATGTCTTCGAACGAAGGCTCATTGTCTTTTTCTGAAAGACAGCCCTTTTGCCTTCGAACCTCCTGACAACGTCGCAGAACGTCAGCCCTCGTTGGCAAAATGTTCGGACCAAAATCTTTTGGAGGACCAAATATAGGGCACTGCACAAAGTCTCTCTATGCGAATTTCGACATGCTGTGGCATACAACCCAAAGAGGGGAGTGCAGGCAGAACCAGAATCTCTACCACCAAAAGAACCAACGACGAGACAATGAGAAGAAGAAAC
>JAAAKG020010236.1:0-21074 GCA_010014905.2 Druon quercuslanigerum
ACTATAAAGCAGCGAAAGATTGCAGTGGTTTCATTCATTAAAGTGCAGTGAAGTGAAAGTTTGTGATCTGGTGAAAAGAAAAGAAAAACCGAGATGCCTTTGGATAAGATGGATCTCAAAGATCTGAATTCAGTTGGTCGAATGGATGAGGTTATGCCTACCAAACCGCTGTCTGATTTTACCCCGAACAAGAAGTATGTTGTGACAAGAGTTCGAAAGGTTCATACAAAATATGGCACCAGGATTGTCACTGAATTGAAGAACCAGTTTTCCGCTTTCTTGCCTGCCAGAATTATGAAAGTTTTTGAAGATGCACAACGTAAGGAGACGTTTCAAAACCTGGAAGAAGCAACAGAAACAAATTAACTCTTCGTTATCTACTTTGGCAGACAATATGTAATGTGGAACGAGAGAATCGGGCTAACGACACAAAAATCGATTTTCGGGTTTTCATCGATTCTTAAAGAAGAAGATATGCCTGATCGATTCGCGTTGTGCAAAAAACTCTATCTTTAATCAGTAAGTCTGTATCAAAGCCGCAAGATAGGAGTTCATATTGCTCGGGACTCGCATTACTATAGCTTCAAGCGCTCTCCCCGAAAAAATAGTTTTGTGTCGTTAGCCCGATTCTCTCGTTCCACATCACATATAATAATTTTGAATTTGAATATGTGCAGTAAACACAATTTTTTATATCAATTCTGTATTGTAAAAAGAGTTTGTGAATAAATATTCACGCTAGTTAAGAAATAAAATTGCGTATTCATTTTAGATTAGGCTAGGTTAATATTTAAAAAGTATTTGTTTATTTAAGAATAATTTATGTTAATAAAAGTCTGTCGGAAATTTCGCATAGAAGCGAACCATTAGCGTCTGCAGTTAAATGAACGGTCACAGTTTTACCGACGGAGGTGTCGGGCTTTGATCACTTATATTGACAGTGGCTTCATCTAAAAGTAAGTCGCGAGCTAAAATGTAATTATGTGTTGGTGCACATGTGTGTTTACTTTTATTTAAATGTGTGTGTGTGTGTGTGTGTGTGTGTGTGTGTGTGTGTGTGTGTGAATTAAAAGTACAGAAAAGAAACGAATTAATTCAAAATTATACAAATTTAAATCGAAAAATGTGCCAATACTGACTTTTGTTGGCGGTAACATAACCTCACAAAACATTAGAGTAGCGGGGGCGAAAATATTTAAAATAAAATAATTAATAAATAAAATCATAAAATAAATTATTAAAATTATATTATTATAAGTTATATAAATTATTAAAGAAATTTAAAACATTAACAAAATTTGCCCCACACTTCTGACTGTATAGTAGATTCATCTAAAAGTAGGTGGATAACACTACAAAAGTATAAGTGGTCAGAGCTTTCCATGCGAGTTGATCCAGCCTGAGTGAAGTGAATGCACTCTGCTCTGATGTCTCAATTTATAGTCCGCGACACCCACTCCATCAATACCTCTAGAAGCTTCTACAGCCTAGCGTGACGGGGAACCCCACGACAAGACGCCGTCGCATGTATCTGAACTCCGGTGTCACTCTCTCGCGTTAAGCAGAGAACACATTTATCGCCCACGTTCAAAAAAGACTGTGGGTAAATTACGAAAAAAGTGGACTGTGGCGCTATCTTTTGCCAGCAACGATTTATCTTAGAATTGGGACAAACAATTTTTAACCGTCGGTAAATGACCGGTCGCTGCAATCTACCGACGGCGACATGGCGCCATCTGTCGGTGACAACTGGAACTACGTAGCTGCCCCCGAACTGTCACTACAGTTGCCGGTCATCTATCGACGGCAAAAGTGGCGCTATCGGTCGGTGACAACTGGAACTACGTAGCTGTCACAGAACTGTCATAGCTATACTACTATTTAACATTTTTAAAATTTTATTGGGCTCATTTAAAAAATAAATTTTAATGTAAGTGTTGTCTCTCATGATGAAAATTAAACAGCGAGTCCCCTATTATTTTTCTAACACGTTATAAGAACTAAGAATTATACACTTTTTTTTAAAATTCGAATCTCAGTATTTCGTATTTTCAATTAAGCCAGGTTGTTTTTTAATTTGAATATATGAATTTTATGAATATACATTCCAAAATTGGAACCATTTCTGTACTAAATTTACAATTAGAACTTGTTTTTTTCTCTTAATTAGAGCACTGAACTTTTTCATTAGGAGTATCAGCTCATTTTTAGCAAAATCCATTAACCGAAGTTATGTTGAATCCCATCGAAAGCTCTAACTGTAGTTTGTGATCAAGCTGGCAGGTAGAGAAATACATTGATGCATTCTGGCTGCATCTGTACCATAAAAAATTGAACAAATCAAATCTTGCTAATTGATGAAGAAATAGAGAGAAGTAGCAGAAACAATATCATTTAGTATGTGAACCGGAGTGTAATAATTTTAAAAATGTAAATAATATGCTAAATTTAGAGCTCAGTTGATAGGCTAAACTCACGTGATTAAAATTGCATTATTAAAACGAAATAAATCTTTAATGAAGCAGTCAAACTTACCATTATACATTATGAAATGTAGCCAAAATTGCAGCATAATATTAACATTTTTACATCTCGAAATCCACCGCAAAAATACAATATTGCGTCAGCTTTTTTGAAAAATTGGACGCGTTTTTCTCAAAATAATTCTTTTTTTCCCTTGTCTCGTTCTTTCAAAATAAACGAATTTTGATTTGTCTACTTGAGAAAAATGAATTTTAAAATGCTTTAGAAAAACCGTCGTCATTTCTTCAATTAAAAAAATTTTAATTTTCTGACGGATTTCTAAGTATAGCAAAAGGTATGTTGGTTTTAAGAAGAAGAATGAAAAATCTAATATATATTCGTGCAGATACTGAAAAATTAAAAAAATCCACACATATGTCACATCCGGCGTCTGAAATGCGTTCAGAGTGGGTCAAAAATTCAACCAATTCTGGAATTTGAAATCAGTACAGCCCGAAAGAGTTACCGTTTGGGGTACGTTAAAATTATATTTAATTAGGAATCGATATATTTACATATCTAGCTTGCTTTTTATTTTTCTTGATTCTCCATTTTCTTCGCATTCCTGAAGGACACAAAAGAAGGAAAAAAATGTTCTAAAATTTAAATCCTATTTACTTTTATATAGGAACATGTGTGCACTTTTTGATCATAAACATATACTAGGCAAAAATAATATTAAATGCTGAAATAAAAATTGTCTGAATTTGCTGCATTTCAAATTTTCATTCCCGTAGCTTGGCGATTTATTTCTTACTAAATGCTACATTTTTATCACTGAAAAGTTTTTAAGTGCCCCAAACAATTATTCAATTATTTACACAGATGCTTAGAATTTGTTCTGTGACTTAAATAGCATTTTTTAAAGAAAATTATTGATCTAAATAAAAGAGAAACCCGAAGAAATAAACACTTCCAGGAATGTGAAAAAAATGGAAACTAATCTTAAAAAATTACTATTTCGCGTTGCATTGACTTCGAATTTCCACAAATTTGTATTTTCGGTCCATCTTACTGCACAAGTAGGCCGTGTTAGAAATGAATTTGCCCATTGCAATTCTTTACTTTTAACTCACCTAGTATTGAAAGTTGATCAGTGGCAGGTTATGATGCTGGAATGTTAGTAATTCCAAATTCATTGGCAGCAGATTCTTTCGCCTATTGACCGAAATGTTTCCTGATTTGGAAAGGAGCCTTTCACTGTATACGCTTTTTTGTGAATATTCCTTTCATTTTATTCCACCATTTCGACGAAGGTGATGATCTCATCAATAGTTTTTGCTTCAGATACATATCAACTTCTGCTTCCAAAATCTGACTAGTGCACGATTTCGTATATGAGCTTTCAATAATCTCTTTAAAAGCGTTCTGCAGGTTTCCGGAATCTTCTTCCATGCGAATTGCGTTGATATTACCGGTAGCTTCATTATCAACTTTTAATAAAGTAATTGCCATGAATTCCTTAATTCCAAGCCTTTAAATCGCTTTTTCAAACTAGATTCCAAAGCTTCTTTAAAGCAGGCCAACGGCGAACTTACTTTCTGCTTCGACATACATAACTGTAACGTTCTAATAGTTGGAATCACTTCAAATATACATGATTCATTAGAACTCAAAGACTTAGTGACCTCTCGAAATGGCTGCAACAGATTGACCATTCCTTCTAATATCTCCCATTCTGTGTATTTCAAACTTTTCGATTCATCCACTTCAGATTCAGAAAACAAATCAAGACAAATCTCTAACTCCAAGAAGTGCAACATTAAATAGAAAGTTAAATGCCACCTTGTGGGAACATCTTGTTTTAATTTTTTAAATTTCAAATTTAAATCTCGTTGAATTTGCACTAATTTTGCAGTTGCAGGGGAAGATTTATAAAAAAGAGTGCAATCTTTTTACACTTTTTCAATAATAAGGTGACAGCTTCATCCTCTTCAATAGTGTTCATAATAACCAATTGTATTGTATGAATGGGTACACCCTTCGCTGCCGATGTCGCTCACTTTACATCCTTTCGCCATATTTCCACAGTTATCACGCATCAATAAGTGTACGCGATTTTTTTAAGGCCCTAGGATGTTAACAGATCTGTTAATTTATCTGCTATTGCATATCCTGTTTGACTACCAGGAAATACGTTCACGTTTAATGCAGCACTACGCCTTTCGAAATGATCGTCCAACCAATGCACAGTCAACCTAATGAAACTGTAGTACGTTCCGCTGCAGCTCCAAATATCTGATGTAAGATACATCGATTGTACTTCCGATTAAACTATTTGTACGGCTTCTTTGACTCTTTTGAACATGTCGGGTCGAATTTTGGTAGAAGAGTATTTCCGACATGGTATTTTATATTGGGGTGCTGTTTTAGACATTAACCTTCTATATCCTCTTTTTTCGACCACTGAAAGTGACTCATTATCAAGTGCTATCAGTTCTCCAATAGCATAATGCAGCATTGCTGCCTCTGCCTGATTTATTCCCCAAGAAGATTGAACTGAAGTGCCGGGGTGACTATTATCATCGCAAGACTCTTGCATCCAATCGAGTAGACGACTGAACAAAAAATTCGTAGAATTTTCCGCTTTTTCATAACCATTACGTGAAATTATAAACTCCGTGTCAAAATAAATTACATTTTATTTTTAAACAGCCTTCACGTTTTTAGATAATTTCAAATAAACGCCACGATTCACTTTTTTCTCGCTCATTTTTGAAAATTGACAATGAAACAGAGTCACCGATATTTCTTACTGGATCTTTTACTCTCAGTCTTGAACGGCTGCTGGTCCAGCGATAACTAATGTAGGTACACGAGACATTGCGAAGCAAATTTAATTTAAATACAAGAATAAACTTTCTGCGGCTCAGGCATAATAGGAATTTCAGTCAGCTGGAAGATGTGGTGTCGTAGAACGAAGAATACGGTCTTACAAAGACAAAACTTTTCCAATTTTCAATATGAGTCTAAAAAATGTGTTTCTCAATCAAATAATTCGAGTGGGACGATGGCCGTGGGGGCTAAAGCGCAGGCTTTGGACCAACTCTGTCGGCTTGCTGGTTCGATTCCCGCCTCGCACTCTGGAAGAGCCTCGATGGCCCATGAGCTGAACACTAGCCTAGCAAGGGAGTTGTTTATCTCCGGAGAGTCGTGGGACCGGTACCTCTAGAGAAAAAGGTTCTCTAAGTACCCACCTTAAACTGTAGGTCCCCCTCCCACCACCAAGTAAGTGTGTGGGAGGTGTGTTAAGGAACAGGAAGAAGGTGCAAGAAAAATATAAACCCTTAGGGGACACATTAGAAGCTTAACAATAAAATAATTGAAACGAGCATTTTTTTGGCCAAAATAATGCAGTTCTTCAGTTAAAAAATTTCAAAATTATTATTTTCCAAAGCCACTGAGAGAAAATGTTGTGTTGAAGCAAATCCTTCAAAGCATCGTCCTCTTGCCTCTTTTTTTTGTACCCCTGAAATATCTTTTTTGTACATTCTGTTACAAAAGGATAATGTTTTGCTGCAAAAACCTTAAATTCTGGAATCTTCATTCTAGATCCCAGAATATTATTTCCGTTTTTTTAAAATTCCAACATACATTTTTTATTTAAAGCACATAAATGACTATGCATAGTAGACAATCATATCGTGGTACCTGCATAAATCCTTTTATTTAAGCTTTAATATAAAACTTTTAAGTGTTCCAGAGATAAATTAAAGAAATAGATAATTTGGCTTTAAACTAAAAGTAATGTTTCATAAACTTCTTGAAAGTTGAATAATAATTTACGCACTTGAATATTAGTCTTTTGTGCAAATTGTTTGGACAAACAAAATTATCTGAGCAAGCATATTATTTTACAAAAATATATCTGAATAAGAAGTTAATTAAACCAATTTAACATAAATTGAATTCATAAACGATCGTAAAACAATAGTAAGATAATGATTAGAATGTTAAAAAAAACAATTATTATAATAATTTTACTATTTATTTATTACAAATTTTGAATATTTAAAATATATTCTCCATGAAATCCCAGAATCCTAAATATTCCAGGAAGGTAAGCAACCAGTCGTATAATTAAAGTAGGAATATTAGCAACAATGGTAGAGAGTAGAGACGAGAAGTGTGCACTACTCTGTCTCTGCACCTCATCTGATAGTAGAAGAGCCGAATAGAGATAGTTTTGTAACCATTTGACTGCCGGATCAAATATATTTTTTATGAAATTTCATCTACAGACTCATGTGCTTAAATAATCTTTGCCTGGAAAATGTTGTCAAGGCTATTAGTAATTAAATAATTTTTAATTGACTTTTTTTCGTTTTTGTAATTACGTGATTACCAAAAAAATCCAATTCGTATTAAAAGTTTCGAATACAAGGAATATGCCTAGGTACTCTTGTCCACTCGTTTCCAGTCAGGAAAATCTGATAGACAGATATAAAAAGGTAAAATAATATAGGTGACTGTATCAATCAGATAACCATTCGAAATTTATATGAAAATTTATATAATTACATAAAAATGTGATGGCATATTATTGCCTGAAAAAAATTGTCAAGAGATAGTTTTGCCAGAATTTAACGTTAAATAATCCGAGCAAGGGAATATGCACGAGAGAGAGAGAGAGAGAGAGAGAGAGAGAGAGAGGGGGCGACGCGTCTCCGAAGTGTATCAGACAAGGACGTAGCATTGGAGCGACGCAGAGTGTGTCCGTTGAATGTGAGAGAGTGCGCATGGTTTTCTTGTATTGGATTGTGAGAGACAGCACTTCTTTATGGTCAAAATTATTTTTGGGCAACTACGCAGAGCACGTGCTAAATGTTATATTGTGAAATATTGGACGAATTTTCTTTAAAAGATGTCTAAAAAGTGTTTTTTTGTGTAATTTTGTATAATTTGTTGGTTATCATTCCATTGTTATAGTAAAATCACTGTTCTGAAAAGTAAATATAAAGAGGAGTTCGAAAAATTTGCCACTAATCATGAAGTAAGTACTCAATTATACAGTTTAGATTAATAACACAACTTCAGCAATAATTATAAAGACAAAAAAAATATTTTAAGACCCACATCTGTAATTCATAACTTGTTTTCCAATCTTCATTACAATCACTTAATAAAAATACAAATAATTTTTTCACTGTTTCATTTTTTTATTGTTAGAGTTGTGATTATTAATTAATTTGTTAATATTTTTATCATGACAATTTTTAAAATAAATTCAATGAGATTTTTAGATGCTTCCAAGTACTTTAACAGCTGAAAAGCATAATGAATGTTCCGATTCTAGTGCACAATCAACTGAAAGATGTCCTGAAAAAGAAGATAATGAATAGTTTTTTGAGACCGAAGATCATCATATGACTTTCGATGAATCAGATGTTGAGGGATGTTGACAATTACAATAATTTTCACATTAGATTACTCTTCTTGTATGCCTTTGTTTTATAATAACACTTTTTTACGAATTACAAATGTGATGCGTATTATTTATCTGATTTTATGAACTATTATATTTTTATGTCCTTAAAAAAGAGTAGGTTGTGTCGTATAACAAAAGTGAGTAAACAAAATTATTTATCATTGATTTATCACAGAAATATTTAAAATTCGTTTTTGTATATATATTATAATATAACAATCATAAGTACAAACAAGTATATTTTTAATCGCTCCAAAATCATTTTGACCATAAAGCAGCGCTGTCTTTCAGAATCCAATACGTGGGACGCTTTGCCCCCTCTCTCTCGCGCATCTTCGCTCGCTCGGATTTTTAAACGTTAAATTCTGGCAAAACTATCTCTTGACAATTTTTTTCCAGGCAATGATATACCATCACGTTTGTTATGTAATTATCTTAATTTTCATATGAATTTCGAATGGTTATCTGATTGATACAGTGACCTATATTATTTTACCTGTTCATACTTGTCTGCCAGATTGTTCTGATTGGAAACGAGTGGGCAAGAGTACCTGAGCATAAATAAAGTAAATTAAAAATGATTTAATTACGAATCGGCTTGACAACCTTTTCTAGGCAAAGTTTGTTTAAGCACGTGAGTCTGCAGATGAAATTTCATAAAAAATATAATTGATCCGGCAGTCAAATAGTTACAAAACTATCTCTATTCAGCTCTTAGACTATGAGTCAAAAATAAATTCTTTAAGAACTCCACCCAATTCTTCAACCGCTAACTTCTAATTTTCTTAAAGCAGCAAAGGTGGAAAATTCAACATGCCTTTTGAAATGCAGTTGACGAATTTATGAACTTTGGATTCTGCACTCAGAAGTCTGAACCAGCATACAACATATTATAAATCTCTCCTGAATTTAATTTTCTTGGCAAATAGCAGCCAAAATTTGTATATCGTTGCAGGAGTTCAATCTCAAATGTTCTTTTAAAAATTAAAATAACGTGCATGACAGTTTTCTCATCAGAAGGATGTATTTTCGGGTGAACATAATCAAGATTTGAAAAGTATATTGTAAAGTATGTACGCTTCCGAAAAAAAGTAGTGGACGTAGAATTTGTCAGCATCATTTGTGCAGTTTAATCAATGTATTTCTATATATACTTTTGTTTGTTACGTACATTTGAAATACTTTAAAGTATACCATAAAGTTTAAAGTATATCATAAATATTGTAACTTGAATTGATAATTATGATTTAAACTACTGAGGAATTACCATCATATTCTCTAAACTTTCTCGATCAACTGAAACTGAAATTTTTTCCCATTTGTTTTCAAAGAACCTTCTCAAAGCACGTGTGGCTTTGTCGATTTCATTCTCATCACCACAATCGCGCTCGACAATCAGGTTATGGTCTTAATTCTCTTTGGAAAATAAAACGATGTAGGAAAAATTGAACAGCAGATAAGAAGTAGGTATGTTTTTCAATATAATTTTGACGAAAAAGAACACATTTTTGTAATTTACCAAACAGATACATTAGACTAAAAGTTCAGTTCTAAGACAACTCTACTTTGATTAGTTAATCTGAAACATTTATAATTCTTGTCCAATTGAAAATTTTTAGATTCGCTTGTTCGCATTTCAGTCAGCTTTTATTATCTTGGTCTCATAAAGATTAAAATTGCTTTCGGAAGACTATTTGACTATTTTCTTTTTCATTATTTGGAATGTAGAGTTGTAGATGGGGAGTAGAGCCCTTAAGCTTTGGTTCTTGAGCACGTAAAGAGTTCGAAGATAAATACAATTAGAGTGATACCTGAGTTACCGTAATCTGTTTGAAGTATTTACTATCCATTCTTCGTTTCCAGAATACCGAGTGCAATAAATGACCCTCGGCGGGCGTGAGGAAGTTCACAGCTGTGCACCTGTCTCATAGGTCGCAACCTGTGACCATCAGTACTTTCCTCAATTTACATCCCTTCCTAAACACATTTTCTGTTTCAGACCTTAAAATCCTACTAAAATTCATGCTGTTATTAAGTGACAGTTCTCATTCTCAGGTGACTTGCAGCTTGCAGTTGGGACTAAGCACTGTGGGCTATAGACTGCAATGTGAAAGATCAGACTATTATTTTGATTACGCAGTAAAAATGTAGTCATGAGCCAAAAAGTAAGTTCCGTGTGGCGAATATTTCGAGAGTGCAGAGATGAGAGCAAGGCTTTGTGCGTTTTGTGTCCGGACAATAAAGAAGTGTCTCGCGGCGGAAAAGGAAGAAGAGCTTCAACGACTCCTTTGATGGCCCATTTGAGAGTCCACCATAAGAATTATTGCATTGGAAATTGAATGGATATTGCAGGTTCAGAGAAGCTTTCGACAAGTCAAAAACTAAAAATTTGGGATGCGAACGATTCACGGGCGTTGAAATTAAGCAACGAAATTATGGAAATGATTGTGTTAGATCAGGATCCAACCATTGTGGAGAAAGCTGGATTTCATTTTCATCTTAAACATTTCCGACATCTATGACAGTGTGAACAGGAAACTTGAAGCACAAATTGCTCAAGCAATATGTATAACTGTGTCTGTTAACATTACAAAGTGCCCCGTTTCAAACAATTCTTTCATGTTACTCACACTTCATTGGTTGGGAGAAAAATTTGTGCAAAATTCTGCTTTGATGATGCCTGCCAATTTTTCTGGACAGGAAGAAAGAGTATCAGAGAAATTTGATCAAATTTTAAATGAGTGGAAAGTTAACAAAAATTAGGTTTATTTAATTTTAGAGCATAACTCAAGAAAAAGAATAGACAATGAGTATTTTAATACCACATCAACAGAGTTATGCTACCTTTCTCTAGTCGATTCTGTGTTCTTTCATGTACTCAAAGAATGCAGTGATGTGAAAACAACTATAAAGGAATGTGAGTCTATTTATACTCACTATTATACGTCTGCTGTTGATCACAGTAATGTTTTAAAAATTGATATAAATATTCACTCGAGTATAGGCAGTATCGTGAGTGAAGGATTTTCTACGTTTATGACTCTGCACATCCACAAACCTATTCTTCAAACTTAAAAATACTCTGGGGATATATGCTGCTGAGAGTGCAGAGATCGACAGGAGAAAAACATTATCAAGTAAACAGTGGGAAATCGTAGAAGGATTCCTTCAGTTAGTGCAGTGGAGGCCTCTGTGCAGAATATGTTTGCAGAGAAATTCAACATTTCTGAAATAATACCAGCTCTGTTGTCAGTGAGAAAATGTATTAAAAAGAAAAAGTCCTGTCCCAGCTTATCTTGGTACCATTAAAGTCTGAAAATGGAAATTAGCTTAAAACTGGGCGAGATCGAGACGAAACTACACTTTTCATTGACGACAGTATTGGACCCTCATTTTAAATCAGTTTTCTTTTCTCGCGGCACTCCCGAATTATTGACTGATATGCTGAGAAGTTGCGTAATGGAATTTGACCAACCAAATGAAGACAACAACTTCGTCAGAGAAAATAATATCGAATCAGAGGAAACTGCTGACAGACATTCTATGTCTTCCTTAGAGACAGAAGTTACATGGAAATTGTAGCTGCAGCAAATATGCATTCCGTTCTGCTGAAGGATAAAACAGAAGAAGAAATCGTGTTGTACTTCAGGGAAGGTATAATGGACCGAAACAGTGATTCCAGGACATTTTGGAGTTTAAGAAAGGAACATTTTCCACGATTAAGTTTCGTTGCTGCTAGATATCTAACTGCACCACCAATCACAACCAGTAAGGAATTACTACTTTCAAATGTCGATCCTAATTTTTTCTTATTGCAAAATATCAATCCTATAAATTAATTTTTTTTGGAGTTATGGATTAGTAAAAAATATTTAAACATGCATTTTTTCTCGGAAGCGGATAAACTCATTTTGATTTCTCATTCTAATCGCGATTCTAAAGATTTTTAGATTTAAGCTAAGTTAATTCAGAAGTTATAAGAATCGCTTTTTTGAAATTGTAAAAAATGTATTCTTTTATTTAACCACATTCAAACAAGTCCTTTTTGCTTATACTTTAAAGAATTCATTTAAATAAAATCTTGAGACTTTATTTAAAATGTAGTGCGGAAACATTGTGTGAAAAATGTTGTAAGAGAATGATCATTTTATTTATTACAAACCAAAAATTTCTTTCGCTGAAATCGTACAGAAAAAGTATTGCATACATCGAGGAAACATTTGTAATAGGGATTCCAACTATTTTTGTTTGTTGATAATTTGACTAATATATTAGTTTTAAAAATTATGGAAACTTATTGAATCATATTTGTCTTTCTACACCAAACTTACGATCTGTCAAAAAAGGATCAGCGATTATTATTGTAAATGTTACTGAGAGTGGCCTATGTTTTTATATCGCATTACATTCCAGTATATTATTGTTTTACTTATTTAGAGATAGAAACAGCGTAAAAATTGTTGAACCCTTATGAGTGAATTATTACGTAGAATGTGGCTTGACAACTTTATTGAGGTAAACGCAATAATAAAATTACATCGCTCAATCATTTGTATTAAAATCGGTGCAACGAGTTCTGTGTTTTTAAAATTCTAGAACAGAAAGAATATTGATAGTATTTGTTATTAGCGATAAAATGTTTTTTTTTTTGAATTCGCAGTACCTTTAGTGTCAGGGAAGTTAATATATAAGTTACTGTAAATTGCTTCTGAAAATAAATTTGCATTTCTGACTTGTTAGTAATGTATCGCAATCGCTTACGAATTTAATAACAAAGTTAATGGAAAATCAGCTAATACATACCTAAAAATTAAAATTATTTAGATTTAAATTATTATTTTGAAGCTGAAATGAATTAATAACTTAGATATTTTATAAACTTCAAGAAGTCTATTTTGCGCTAGTGAAAGTATTGTTTGTAATTCGACGCAAAGTTCTACGTGCTTATTGTTAGAGTTTAGATTGGTTATAACAAATTTCAGAATTATGAATAAGCCTTCGTGTCAAAAATTACGCTCAAGAACATAATTTATCTGATAGATAAAGCTGTCGTAATATTCGTGATATCGATATAAGTTTTATTTCGAAATTGTGATGAAAGGCGCAGGCTGGTGGAACTACAAATATTTGGTTGCTTCTTCAACACTGAGAAAATTTTTTTAATACACTTGACTCAAATGCAGTAAAACTTAAATTTAGCACTTTTTTCAAACAAAAATATGATTCCAATGTTTGAAAAAACGTGGTCAAATCCATAAAATTCTTTGTCCAATGAAAAAGAATAATTTATATAATACCTTTAGTGTTGGGTTGATTTATTTAAAATGCATTTTGCAATTGAAAATAAAATTTTCAATTAATAATATCAAATTCATTCAACTTAATATTATTATTTATTTGTTATACTCTCACCCTTTTACGGGTTTGAGAGTCTTTACATAACCATTACATAACCTTTACATGTATTCTTACAAACAAGCCTTATACTATCATAATAGCTATTTGCTACATATCATCTTAAATTATTACTCTTATTTCTAACCACTTGCGACTTTGCCCTGGGCTTTCATTTCCTCTTACTACTTTCCAACTCATAATTGGACTCTAATCGGCAACACTACTTCGTAATTCTCCTTCTTTAGGAGTCATTTTTTGGCTGTGCCACCAGTTCTCTCTCTCAGATCTTCCAACTTTATCATCTATTCCTCCCCCTGACCATTTTCATTCAGAATCCATTTAATTCTCTCTTCTATACTCTCCCCTCCCCTTCGTCACCTGTATACCTCTCTAACACATGCAACCATGTCTCCTGCTCATACCTACATACTTAATATTTTATTTCAATCAAAGAAATATTTTTCTCAGGGACAGAAATATGATTTATGAATCCTTTACTTCCTTATTCCTTTTCTTATTTATATAATGCACGTTCATTTTAAAATGCAAGCGACTAATATTCTTACACTGAACAAGTGTTTAACAATATCTGAATGAGATAAATTTGATATTTAAGAAATATTTTTTACTTTTCATTGAATTTATTGTACTGTAATAAATTTTCAATAATGTCTGATTAATATTTATCAGAAATTTTTCGGCTTATTCATAAATATTACGTTGACAAATAATCTTGACAAACCCGTGATAAGAAGCTGAGCAAATCAGAAGAACCGTCAGACTCCTTAACCGTAATTTTAGAGCCTACGAAAAATATAGTCTGACCCGTGAAGGCCAACGAAGAAATTCGACCATTTTAGGGATTTAAAGAATGCAGATAGCAGGCGCCGAAGTTTACCGAATTCGTAGATCGGCAGGATAATCCGGCCGGACTTTCCATTGCCGAAATAATCCGGCGGTTGTAAGATACCGGAACCCAACTTAAGAGTAAAAAATACTGCAGCAGGTATAGCAGTATACCGGATCTTAAACAATAGCGGAACAATCGGTTGTCCCATCTCTATTACAAACAATAATAAATCAAAATTTTACAACAAAATACCGCAACTACGTAACATAAACATCGGAGAAGATAGTTTTAAGCAATAATAATTAGTTTAAGCAATTTAGTTTTTTGGATTTCTTGAACTATTACCTGACTCTAAGTATCGGCCACCAAAGATATTTATGGTAGGCGGCTATTGATATTGGCGCCATCTATTGGTGAACCCCTGAGCTAGCAAGCCCTCCGCTTGGTCGGTCAAACAAAAAAAAATTACAGGCGCGAAAATATGGTGCCACCTGTTCGCGAAATTCGGAACTGTTGTTTCAGAACTAAAATCGCTGGGTTGCGCTTAGGTCCCACTGGAATGTTCCTGCAACATTCCCAACCGACGGACTTTAGTCACCGGATGCACGGAAATGATATTTTCACTATAATCTATATCTCACAGAGCATACAGATAAAAGTTTCCGATTTTTTCAATGATCTGATACATTGGATCTTTATATCTCCCGACAATTTCGCCAGATA
Organism: Druon quercuslanigerum; assembly: GCA_010014905.2. Lineage (NCBI taxonomy): Eukaryota > Metazoa > Arthropoda > Insecta > Hymenoptera > Cynipidae > Druon > Druon quercuslanigerum. The sequence goes on from JAAAKG020010236.1 coordinate 14,922, forward strand.
TTAACTCTGCCTTTTGACAAAACAAAAACAATTTTTTTAATCTCCGGCAACACATGCAAACTATAGGAGAATACAGGCACTGTTATTCCTTTGATGACCACTCAGAGCGCGTGACAAATTATAATGGTAAATTTACGAACAAAAAATTGGAATAATTTTACGGCGTTGTTTATGGGATGAAAACCAGTTGCCCATTAGACGATTCAATTACTTTTGTCACTTTAGTACGTTTAGACTAATATTTAACGCACGACATTGTAGAATTACTGCTTCTACTTGATCTGACGCTTCCAAAGTAGATAATAAATGAACCTACTTTTAGAGCGTTACATTTTTTGATGCTGATAAAAGTGCACAAGCTGTTAAAAATTTCTTTCGAATACATAATTTCAACTTTTAAAATTGGAGACTTTGCGCGACTTTGGGTCCCTTACCATCCTCGACGTGCAGTGAGTATTGTGAATGAAGTTTGTTTAAAAATATACAATATTTTGGTTTGTCAGAAAAAGCAATAAAGACATTATTTATGTTTATATAAAACAATTGATAAATGAAGGTTAGTAAAGTTTTATATTTGGAACTAATTTATGTAGGGAATTGCAGTAAAAGTCTGAGTTTTGATTGGCGTCTTTACGAAGATAGTTTACCACAATTTCAGTATTTATACCGATCGCAACTGTGGAAAATATATTTCTAAAAATGGTATTTCTTTATACTAAACCTTATTATTTAATATGATATAGACCCTAATTGACCAACTTGTATAGAATATAAATAAACAATATTTATGAGCAATAGTAATGATTTATGATCAAATTAATGAGGCCAATTGTCCTACTATACTTTTTTTGTTTTAAAAATCGTTTTTAGTTTTTCTGCGAAACTCAACATTACTTCTTTAAGAGTGTTGTTAAATCCGATTTTGAGTATCGTTTGGAAATTAAGTTTTTTACTCAACATTCTGATATCGTAGAATAATTCTCGACAGAAAGCATGTTTTGCCCGCATGTGCTTCCATCAATGTCCGCCGGCCCACTGGTAAAAGGCCCGGCTCTCGACCACGCTGACGTGGTTTCAAATCTGCTTTTCAACTTTTTTTGTATTGTAATCATGTCAAATAATAATTTGCAATGCTTCCCCGACAAGGCAAATCGAGAAAATAGCGTCGTGCGTTCGAGGCGAGAAAGTAGCGACATGCGTGCGAGGCGATGCGAAGCGAGGAAGGCAAGGTCGGCTTAAAGATAATGTGTGGATGGATGTTAGTATGTAAAGATTTAGATAATTTTTTTCAAAAATATTACTGAGAAATAAATATCATTCAGACACTTTTCGAATAATTTACATATATAATCGTAATTTATTTTTCTTCACATATTTGCGGGTGGTAATTCTCATAGATTATATCGTAGCTGGGTGATGAACTGTTTACTGCAGCGAATGAAGAAATCAGAATAGGCCATTCATTATCATTGATAAATGATAAATTGATAAAGTTACCCAGCAATACATTTCAAAATTGTATTTACATTCTTTGTTTTCCTTTCCCAATAGAAAACTGCCTAATCGTTGGTTGATTCTCATTTCTACCGTCGCTGCAGTGAGCAGTCCACTCCCAGCTAAATGATAATCTACGACGATTATCATTCGCAAATATGTGAAGAAAAATAAATTAGGATTATACAAATCAATTATTCGAAAAGTGCCTGCATGATATTTATTTTCCAGTAACATTTTAAAGAAAAACAAATTTAATCTCTGGGGAAGCATTAGAAATTATGATTTGACATGTTGACATACGAAAAAAAGTTGCCAAAAAGATTTGAACCCATGGCAGCCTGGTGGCCAGCCAGACGCTTTACTACTGGACCGGCGGAGCTTGATCGAAATACATTCGCGCGAACCAGTAGAGTTTCGGCACCCTTGTCTAATGTGATTTACAAACGCGCATAGTTCTTACAAGGGGCCAAAAAATCCGAGACAAATGTCTAATTATTTTTGACGTAATACCGATTGATGATAGCCCTATCAAAAAGTCTACTTCGCAGAAGAGGCTTTCCCTTTGAAAATGGTAGTCTTGATCCGTGGTCAAGTCGAGAATTTTTCTACTGATGCCAGAATTGTGAGTAAAAAAATAAATTTTCAAACTATTCTAACCCTGCGAATGCTGTCGTCTGCTACCCTGAGGACTCGCATGTTGGTGGCGGTAGGAGACAGTGTTCAGTGACAGCTGGTGAGAAGTTTTTGCGGATTTTCTTGGAAAGGTGTGAGTAGAGTGTGAGGGTGGAAGACTAACAGGTGAGTAGAGTTGTGAGAGGTGAATTGGGTAATTAAAAACTAATTTTCATTGTAGTTGTTGGGTGGAATTTAGCTGATTAGGGAAAGTAAGGTTTGGTTGGCAAGGGAGCGGGGTAGTTTTGTGGTCAGAAGTTTGGAGAGTCCCTTTAAAAAGAGCGTACGGTCGCGTAGGTCACGTACTCTAAAAATGGAGGGGCAGGCAGAGAAGGAGGCTTTCGGGGTGCTGAGAGGCCAGATCAGGGGGTTAAGGAAGGACGTAAAGGGGGCGATGGAGTAGATGGACGGTATGAGGTAGGACCCTAGGGTAAGAGATGAAAGATGGGAAAAGGAGGTAAAAGAACTGAGGGAGCAAGTAGAAAGATTTCAGACAGAAGTGGCGTCCATAAAGAAGGAAAAAGATGATAAAATGAAGCAAATTGAAGAATAAATTAGGGAGTGGAAGGAAAGGACGGAACAAACGCTTGAGAAGGTGGAGGGCTGGTCGGAAAGGTTGACAGGGGGAGGGCGAAAAGGGGGAGTTAGGGTAGGACTGGTAAGGATATGGTCACTCGCATACGCAGATGACATAGTGCTGCTAGGAAAAAGCAAATAGACTTTAAAGGAGATGATGAAAAGCTTGAGAAGATACTTGGACTTGGTTATGGTTTTTATAACAGTAGGGGGGAGAGATAAGGGAGGGGAGTGGAAGGGAGAAACGGTACATGAGCTGAAATAGTTAGTGTACCTGGGCTTCCTGTTTCGAAGGGATGGTGGAGTGGATGGCCATATAAAAGTGAGAGTGAAGAGGGCAAATTTGGTGATGAGGCAAGTATGGGGCCTGAAAAAGAGATTGTTTCCAGATGATTTTGTAAGGAGAATGAAATTGTTCGATTCGCTACTGATGAGTGTCTTATTTTACGGAGATGTGGGGCAGTAAGGTAAGTGAGGAGGTAAATAGGAAAAATAAGAGGCATGTAAAGTGGAAACTGGGGTTATCAAGGAATACGCTGAACTATTTTGTGAAGAGGTCGAAATAAGTGGGACAAGCATGGAGGTATTGTTGCATGAAAGGGGGGACGAAAGGGGAGTGGCATGAGTGAAGGGAGTGTTGGGTAAGATAGAGAAGAAGAAAAGGAAGAAGGAAAAGGAATTGAGAAGAAAAGATTGTATATAGAAGAGGAATTAGATTTAAGAAAATTGTACATAGTGTAAATAGCAGATAAGGATTAGAGATTAGCTGCGGAGGCAGATGCTGGTAAGGCGACGCAAAGCGAGAAAATAGCGTCGTGCTTTCGAGGCGAAAAAGTAGCGACATGCGTGCGAGGCGATGTGAAGCGAGGAAGGCAAGGTCGGCTTAGAGATAATGTGTGGATGGATGTTAGTTTGTAAAGAGTTAGTTGTGAGAAAATTCTGTAAAAATGGTAGAGTAAGCAAGTCAATTTTTTGAGGCCAGCAGGCTAAAAAATTAAAGTTTATCTATTTGCTGTCGTCTGCTACCTGATGATTTCTGTCTTTCGCAAAATTCATATTTGTCGTGAAAATAATGATTTTCTCGACAAAACGTTTGATTTTTCAACATTTTATTGATCCGAATATCTCGCAAAATACCTAATAATCGACAATTTTTCTTTGCTTTGTTCGGAAATCCTTATTTACCATAAAAATACCATAACCTACTAATTTAAAAATGATTGCAATTCACAGAATCTAATTGGAAAATCATATAACCTAACAGTCAAATACCATACTGAAAGTGGCTCTTCGTTATTATGCATCAAATTGCTACTTTGGAAGTTAGTAATAATCGGACCCACTCTGAAAGTGGTAAAATGATAGGATAATTTTTGTCTATAGACGAAAGCAATACTCACGTCAATCAATTGTTTAGGTATAAACACGTGTTGTGTAGATCAGGCCGTCTTAAGTTCAAGTATCTATAGGTGGTAGCACTATTCAGACTAATAAAGCATTCGGGCGAATAAGTACTGAGGAATAGTATTACTTTTAGTGAGACGCGGGTCGCGCAACTTCCAAGAGATCGCTAATGCTTGCCAAGCAGCACGCTTGATATCGCTTCCGCTCACATGCGTACTGCTGTTTTCATTCTCCAAGAAAGTAAAATAATTAGGAGATTGTGTTTTGTCGACCAGGGTGTAATAATTAGACAATGAGATGTATATTTTTGTATATTACTGATCCAAAATTTGTTTCTTGTATTATTCTGAGAGATCCTTTAGCATACGATATGACGTTTCGACAACACGCTGGTAGGATTTGAATTTTCTATGGAGCTGAATCTTAAGAGTGAAACCCCCCTATGCTGTTCTTAAGAGATAGATCTTTTAGTGAGTCAGAATGTGCCGTTTCTGATGAATCTTTTGGAAAAGAAACTTTACTGGATGGCGCCACATACAATATTTTTTAGAATTGTGATAAACAGTGACTAGTTGGAATTATTGTTGACCAATGCATTGTTATTATCATCGTGTCACTTATATATAAAAAAGTATAATATTTAAATTGAGTATAATTGTTTACTAAATTGAGAATTTTGTTCAAAAAGGACTGTTCTCTTTGGAAACTACCCACTATTCATAATTTACGGAAAACAATGTTTATATCCCTGCAATTAGTTACAATGTTATGCAAGATTCCTGTCCATGAGTTGTACAATTATAAATAGCAATATTTTTTAAATCTTCAATTAAAAGCTTGTTTATATTTAAAAATTTTATATTCTTCATTGATAATTCTGAAAGCGTTGAATTTGAAACGTCCATAAATTGTCTAATATTACTCAATCAAAACTGCTGACATACACGTAACTCATTCCAAAGTTACATTTATCATTTTCATACTTAGAGATGAATTTCATTAGGGTTGTACAAAAACGAGTTTCGAGCAGCCATCTGGCTCTTCAAAATCCCATTTAATTAAAACTGGGAAACTTTGAATAAAACTATGCTAATAACTTTTAATTCTAACTCGCCCTCGTCCTCCCCGCAGCGCCCCACATATGACCCAAAACTAAAAAAAACTACATTTTTACGCATTACTATTACGTTTTTAAACATTTAAACAATTATTTATTCATAAAACCGTAAAAAAATCGTATTTTCTTATCGAAATGCAATATTTTTACATTGTTTGTGGCAGTAAATTTTTCTAAAAACATTCTGTAATTATTCAAACAAGTATTTATAGCTTATTTTCAAAATTTCGAGAAATTGAGATAGAGATGTCTACTTTTTTCAATTGTTATCCTATGCTACTTTTTGTTAAATAATTACATAATTTTTATACATTTCTAACGTTTAAATGACGTCTTTTGTCCTGTACAAATATAAATTGCATAGATAAAAACTTCCAAAAACACTTTTAAAATCGTATTCTGTGAATTAAACATAATATTGAACGGCTTGGAGAAGTAGTACATTCTGATAAAAGCTCAATGTTATTATTTATGCAATTAATTTTTTTTTCTTTAAACTTTCTACTACTCGAAAGCATTGTATATTATGTTTTATTCAGAATATACGATTTTTAGAATATTTTTGCTAAAATAATTCTTTCTATACACTATAGTCATTATACATTCAGAAAAATAATTGTATGTGTTCCATTTTATTTCAGTTTTTTAGTTATCGAAACATAACTTCTGAAGTAAATAAAAATTGTTTAGACAAATAAAAATTTGTAAAAAATTAGAAGACATGTATCAACTCTTGTATAATTTTTCAGACTTAGAAATTTATAATTGAGCAAGCTCATCGCTAATCAATTTCTTATTGACCTTAACATAGAAGAATCTCTATTTTTCTACAAGTGTGAATTATTCATATAAATTATTGTCATCAAATAATTAAATGTAGGGCGCTT